>SOPF01027364.1:0-87104 GCA_012979155.1 Hypericum perforatum
TCTCTAATAAAAATATGTTACACTTCTGTGGGGGGAGTATTGTCAAGGATTTAATCAACTAGAGTGTTCGAGAGTGTATTAGAATAACAAACAATTTACCGAATATAGAAATCCATGTGACTTGTACCATATATTTCCGTGTTTTAATTGTAAAAATTTGCAATGACCAAGACATCACTTTTTTTCATGTATTGGTCATAATTGATAATTAATGTGTGTTAAAATTTGGAAGTTACAAAGCAAAATCATTAATTCCAATTGGTAGTAGTAGTGTTAATTGAGTAATTGTGCCGTTCCTTCGTTGTAGACTTGTAGTTAATTTTTTGGTGATAATCCATGTAATTAATAATTAGTGTGTGACGGTGGGAGTTATAAAGCAATACCATTAATTCTGGTTAGGGTTGATAATTCGAATTGTTGGAAGTTCCATTCTGCTCTATAGTTAATTTGAATTATTGCAAATTTAATAATTTTCAATTCTTAATTATTATTGTTTATTTTTCAAAATTAATAATTTAATGCGAAGTACGAAATATATATTAACAAATATAAAAATATTAAATAAAAAATTAAAGTTAATTAGGTTAATGATGTGGAGTATACATATATTAATTGTTTATTGGTTGTGGTTGGGTTGTATGAGGATGCTGCTGTGGGTTAAAAATTGAGTGTAAGTGGATGAGTTGAGGTGGATGAGTGAGAAATTAATATAATATTGCAGGGCTAGGTTGTATGAGGATGCTGCTGCGGATAGTCTTAGGTGCACGAGGGCCTCTTTCTTGTTATTTTCTGCCAGTTTCGTGCAAGGATTTGGTACTACTTCTCCATCGCCATTATTTCTTCCCATGGAATTAATTATTGAGTCCCCCCCCTACCCAACCATCCCCACCTCCCATAATTCCCCATTTCCATCCACCACTGATCACTGTATGTATTTATTTTGGGATGTAGACCGTTATATTGAAGGGCACCGGTGCAAGTGTGGAATTGCGTTCTCTCGTTATCACTGGAGTACTTTGTTTATCCGTTGCTATATGTAGTTGCAAATTTTTATTATGTATCAAAAAATCACACAATTGTTATATAATATATATATATATATATATATATATATATATATATATATGACGTTCTATTAATAAAATATACGATGTTTTCACAAGATGATTTTGACAAAGCGCGCATTCCTAAGCTCCATATTACGGTTACAACTTTTTAGGGTTTCTTGTTTTCGGGGGTTTCATCATTGTAGTGTTCTGGAGTTGCTCTCTTTCGGGATTGTACTATTATGTATTCATACTGCACTTTTCATGAATAAAATTTACAATTGGAGAAAAAAATATTGATATGAACTTGAAAGAGAATTCCAATCCAAACATCTTTTAATAAAGTCGAGAATGTTCCGCTTGTGTTAAGGTCGTTTGTACGGCCTTTTCATTTTTGGAAACAGGTATCTAAAAATAAAACAAGGAAGGCGACCAGCCTTAAGGCTGCCACGTAACAATTTTTTTAATATAATTTGTCAAAAAATATGAAACACAATAAATTGGTGATCGGGTGTGCAAATGAACGAAGGTCACAAGACATTTTGTTTACAATGAGACTCCAGAATCATGCAACTAAGTCGTTCATACAACCATGAAACCATTGGCACCCTTCATTGAAAGAAATTCGGTTAAACTCGACGTTTCCGGAGAAGCCATAGCTTCTCGACCGAAATTAATGTTGGGTATTAATTGAATGTAATTAATGTAATTCCAAAAATTCAAAAACTTAAGGAATATAAAAAGTCAGAAAAGGAAATGGTATATCCCATATCATGAAAATTTTCTTTATTTATAAAGACTTACTTTTTTACCTATTTACTTAGTTAACTATCTCTAATGTACTCACCGTCACTTGCGAGAATGGTACAAAGCACTATAATTGTCCGAGCATGAGCACGGGATAGTGCAAAGTACCATTCGGGCATGCGTGCACGTGTGTGCATGATGCATTGTAGACTTCTGAGGCGCATTTGACACTTCGCACGAAGTTTGTCAAATGTTTCAAGAAATATTGTGCTACGTTCTTGAAAACACCCTCCTAGTCGTTGAATCTTGGAGGTAATTATCGAATCTCATACCACACTAAAATAAACGAAATAATCTCGTGTTATGAAAAAAGTGTATAATACTTATCTCGACTAAGCTGGACAAGTGTACCAACTTTTACAACCAATAATTAAAGGTCGACAATTGAGGTTTCAATTTTAATTTCTTTTGAATTACATAGACGTCCTTTTCATTTTCTTGAGGCATTTATTTTTTGGTGAATATCGTGGAAATCTTACTAGTGAAGCCCTTGAGTATGTTTCGTGAACAAATCCTAAACAATAAACCCACGAACAAAGAAAGCCAAAACAACAATGACAAAATAAAGACAAGAGGCAAAACACATGATTTAATAACCCATTTGATCAACGGTCTATGTTCGGGGGGTGTACCAAGTTAGAGAAGAAGTATTTTCACTAAATATGAGCTTTAAACTCTTATAATAGAGATACAACTCTATGGAGACAACAACCACACAAATAATGAGATTTATATAATATATATGTAGAGGCTCCAATAAGTCTAGGACTATTTAGGGTGAGTAGAGGCATTTTTGTCAAGCCGTGGCTGAGGTTCTCGTCTGCAAGCCTTCTGGCGGCCATTGAGATTCTTCTTTGTACCCCCTTGCATGCACAAGGGGGCTGGGCATGCTCAAAACTTGGCATACGCTAGCCTCTCCAGATTTTAACTTCCCACTTCCTTTCCTTGCTCTGTCTTGCTTCATTTTCGAACTGATTGATTCTTGAGTATCCTCGAACGACATATCAACTTTGAGACTTCCTGAACAAACTATCGAGGCTCCATATCTCGACAAATATTAATTTAGATAATTGAGCCTAAATTTTGGAGATTTACATGATTTTGAATTTTGTTTTTTTCCAAATTCTTTTTTCAAGAGATAAAGTTTGAACCACTAATCTCTTGAAAATAAAATAAAATATGCGACATTCTACCTACCAATCATTGTTTTCGTGAGAGTTGTTTACTTCCAAATTTGATCAAGCTTTGCCGACGTTACCTTTGGACGTCGGCTTGGACTAAGAGTCTTGTAGTGCTTTTTCTTCCCAAATTAAACAGAATGGAAAAGTTTGCATTAAAGAAAGTAGAATGGAAAAGTTATCCGGCGAAGAAACTTTTGGGATCAATTATCATAGTGGTAACACGTCCACCCATGATTAATGGTATTTTACTGATTTTAGTCCATACATTTATTTTTCACTTTTTTATATTAAGCCGCAGCTATTTGGTCACTTTCGAGTTATAAAATATTCTGCATTTTTTTCTATTTCCTCCAACTATTTTCTTTCCTTCGATTTCTTTTTGAGAATCTTTTCCTTCAAATTTAGGATTTTTGTCTTTTTTGCAAGGTTGGCTTGTTATTTATTCCATGTTCAGGTTAACCCATTCTAATCCAGGTCAACCAAGCTGTAGAACCGATGAGTGAGACCAGAATCTGGGCGATTTGATGGCTCACTGAATTTAAAGCAAAAAACGACCCTGAATCTAAAACATTGTGGATAGAAGTGAGATTAGAAAACTTGTTTTCAACGATGCTAGTCAAATGTTAACTTTTTAAAATGTTTACCAAATCCGAAAATCTTTTTCTTTAAGGTTTTGGGTAACGGAACACACGGAGCTCCATTGTGGAGTGATATTAGAATAAAAGTTTGATCCGGGGGTGATTTACTGATCCAAACTTGTTCTATTTTCTTTTAATCTAATAGGATAATATAAAATTTAGTGACTTCATGCTTTATTGAGTCGATATTTTCTCTTAATTTAATATTTAATAAAATATTCACTTATTTAAAAAAATATAAATTTGTTATTGAGTAATGTTTTGAGTTTGGAGTTATGATTAACGTTGATACTGCTGAATTATCTGACATATAAATTTGACTGTGAATACTGGGAGATCATAGAAAAAATTTAGGGATAATTGCCTACAGCTTCCTCGGGTTTGCGAAAATTAGCGATTCAGCCCCTCTATTTTTTTATTATTATTTAGCCCTTCTAGTTTGTGAAAAGGGTATTATTTAACTCCTGTTGCCGGAATCATACAATTTCTCCGACAATTTTGGACTTGAGATTACAAAAATACCCTTGCCTCTAAAAACGATTTAAACTTTTTTTTATAAAAAAATCAGCTTCTTCTTCCTGGGAAAACTCCCTTCTCTCTCCAATTCATCCAACTAACCAAACCCATCGACCACACCTTCTCCCTCTCACCATTCCCCACCCTACCCCGCCGTTGTTTCCATGTCCTCGTGGTGGCCATAAACTCCCAATCGTCCCTTTGCCGCATCAAGATCGTTTTGAAGAAGAAACCCCCTCAAACAATTCGTCCTCAAGCCCCCGCCATCATTTCCATGTCCTCCTGCCTCCCGAACTCCCGCCTCAACACCGACCAGGCTTAGATCGACGAGCACCTTCTCAACAAATCCATCGGATCTAAAGCTCCCTCGTCTTCGATGACAGAGAGAGCGATGCTGAGGCCCACCGACTATAGAGCTTGACTTTAGCTCCTCTTTGCCTACTTCCATCTGCCCTATGGCATCCCGCTGTCTTTTCCTCCCACTCTCACCACCGAATGACGATATCCTTGTAGACTTCTTCCTGGAGTCTTTTCTTGAATTAATTTTTCTCTACCAGTTTCTTTGAATTTTCAAGTGTTGCTTGCGTTGCTTAGTTCCTGGGTTTATGTACTTGTTCATAGATAAATTTCTGGGTTGAATTTTCTTGGTGGAAGGATTAATTTAGTTTCGTCTTTAATGAGATTTGTCTAGTTTGAAGTTTTAATTGAAAAGGAGAGTTTTCAATAAGGTTAGTTGGATAAATTGAAGAGAGAAGGGAGTTTTTCCAGGAAGAAGAGGCTGACTTTTTTTTATAAAAAGAGTTTAAATCGTTTTTAAAAGCAAGGGTATTTTTGTAATCTCAAGTTCAAAATCGTCGGAGAAATCGTCTGATTCCGGCAACAGTGGTTAAATAATACCCTTTTCACAAACTAGAAGGGCTAAATAATAATAAAAAAATAGAGAGGCTGAATCGCTAATTTCCGCAAATCCGAGGAGTTGTGAGCAATTATCCCAAAAATTTAACATAAAGGTTCAAAATAAGTGAGTAAATTATTGTGTAACGTAGGGCCCTGACATCAAATCGAATGGTGGAGGACTGGAGGTGGGTGGGGTCGAAACACAATGACGAAATTGAGTGCACGTGTGGCTACTTGTGTCAACCCTGCATCTCGTTTTATACCGATAAATATTTAGTTATTTTACTGACTAATAAAATTTTAATTTGAATATTAAAACTCTCTCTTCATCTAGTTCTAGTCAATTTTCTTCTCTGTTTGGCTCTTATCGTTTGTCTCCTTTCTAACCGCCATCTTTTCTTCCTCCTCGGGTAACTTCCCTTTCTCGCTACAGTATAACCTTTTGTTACCGTGAACACTTGGATCGGCTTAAATTTTGTTTACAAATAAATGTTTCTGTGGCGAATAGAATTTAAACCTGGTTAATCTCCTCACCATTTTTCTCCTATACTATTAAAACAAGTAATCTTTGTTAATATCTCTTTTAAAAACTAATAAGAGTTGATTAAGTAGTAAATGATAGGATTCACGAAATAATGTCTTAAAATTCAAATTCCATATAAAAGTAATTGTTTGAAAGTGGAAAGTGGAGACAGCCAGACCTGCCAGTGGCCACTTCACGTGTGCTTGGACTGGACTGCGTCTGCTTTCTGGCTCTGTTTATTTTTTTTAAGCACCTCCGAAGCATGCAAAGTTGCAAACTCCCCCCGCTGTTGCTTCCACCGAAAACAAAAAAAATTCCCACTGTTATTTTCCTTTTATAACTTTTGTCAAACATTTTTTTTCTAGGAGTTTATGTGAAAAGTAATTCTTTAACAATGCATTTTCCATTCAAAAAATTTTAAATTGATTTTTTTTATAAAAGAAACATAAGTTGATTAGCTTATTATAAACATATGTATACATATCTTTAAAAAATATTAGAACACTTTATGGTTATAAATTATAAACATGACGTGCTCTAATATTATTCTATTATACTCTATGATTTTGGAAATAATCGTCATGGTTTATGCAGTGATTAATGTTTCTTATAGATGGATACTGTTTTCGTGGATTTAATTAATATATATGTACCTTAGTAACTAACATTTGTAAAGTAAATGAGTGGAGTTGCATTCATGGTGATTAGTACAGTGTAAATCATGCATACGTACTGTGTTAGTGTTTTACATGTGAAATAGTTGACCTGTTACGGTTCATTGATTATAAAAATTTAGTGTGTCGTCTATTGATACAAATCATTAATTCGTGACTTTCCTTGGGTTAGTGTGTTACAAGGTAAAACAAATCTTTGTAATTTTATGATAGATATTTGTTATATTATGATGAGTTGATGTGTATGATCTATTATTATTTAAGATGTGATATTCGTGTATGATTTATTCGTTTATGATACATTTATTTATGATCGTGTGTCGTATATGATAATATGATATGATTTGTGTATTCTAGTCAGGTTATCTCAGTGTTACTGTGCTTATAGTTTATTCTACTTTTTTTCTCTATGTAAGAACCAGAGATATCTATGCTCTATGATGAGACTATCTTTTTTTATTTTTGTATTTTTAGTGTGAAAGATAAGTTTTCTGTAAGTCCAATTTGTCGTACTGAGATGTTTGTCTGTATTCTGAGTTTTAAGTTTTGAGTCATAAATTCTGAATTGTGAAAGATAAGTTTTAAGTTTTTTTATTTTTGTACTTTTAGTGTGAAAGATAAGTTTTCTGTAAGTCCAATTTGTCGTGAGATGTTTGTCTGTATTCTGAGTTTTAAGTTTTGAGTCATAAATTCTGAATTGTGATATGCTATTTTGATTGTAAGTGATTTTATACTTAATTTTGGTTGCTATGTAACCTCATATTACTCGAATGTGAAAGTTATGAAAAAGACATGTTATACATGTTCATTTATTTTTATTTAATTTGGAATACTGTCTTTATTTGAAAAACCTGTTTTACTTGCAATAATGTTTTCTCATCTTGGAGGGTGATATTTTGTCGAGAAATAAGCATAGTTTTCAAAATCGGACTGGAGATCGACTCGGTAGGCTGGCCGATCTCCGGTCAGACCAAATTTTTTTAAGAAAAATTCAATTTTTTTATTAAAAAAATTCTATTTTTAAAAAAAAATTATTTTTTTAAAAAAATAATATTTTTTAATATTTTCCGGTCGAACTGCCCCCGGTTTTCGGTCCGACCGGCCGGTCCGACCAGAAAATCCCAAAAATCGCCCGGTTGGTAAAGTACCCGGTCGGATTATCAGTTTCTGACCAGT
Organism: Hypericum perforatum; assembly: GCA_012979155.1. Classification (NCBI taxonomy): domain Eukaryota; kingdom Viridiplantae; phylum Streptophyta; class Magnoliopsida; order Malpighiales; family Hypericaceae; genus Hypericum; species Hypericum perforatum. Next base: position 7,459 of record SOPF01027364.1, read on the forward strand.
GGAGTGGCCGATTCGCGGTCCGACCGGTCGGACCACCGATTTAAAAACAATGGAAATAAGATATCTTGAAGAAACTTTATTTTGCGTCAATTGTCATATTTTTATTTTCGGGGTGTGATAGAATAAGTACAATTAATTAGAAATGAAGTTTAGTTATATTATATTAAACCCAATATAGATAAAACCAAAAACAAGTTGGATATTGAAACTTGTTACTCCTTTCATATCTTTAGATTTAGATGGAATAAGATGAGTTTTAGCAAAATAACATATTTTTTCATAAAACCAAGAGATGTAGAGGACCAGGGGAGCATTCCTGGATCCGGTAGATGATAGCATGCAAAAGGCAATAATTACTCATTGTTGAACTCCAAAATAGGATGGTATGAATTTAAAGCTTCCTATTGTACGCTTATTTCCCAAAAATTGTCCAATCCCGTTATAACTACAATCCCTAATATTGCAGCATAAAGTGGGAATCACGTTTCTTGATCATGTAATTTCTACGTCCCAACAATAACATAGCAAATATCATATAGTTAAAGGAGTTCAAAAAAAGAACTAGGCCGTTGTAGCAAGAGGAAGAAGAATATAGAAGATCATATAGTTATTTACAATATGTTATTCGGTTGCTGAGTGCAGTCCGCTATCATTGGTTAACAAATTAATCGTATCATTATGACAACAAGACTATCTTTATTGTTCGCACTAATACAACTTTGAAGAGTAATGCATTTCTCATTATCTTGCTCTGAGAAACATATTAAGAAATTTAGTAGTGGAAGCTCCAATTATTCCAACCATTATTATGGGATTACTAAAGATATTTATCTTAGTTTAGCAATTAGACCAACAGGGCCAACCAAGAAGCATTTCTTGGCTGGAAGAATGTGACAGACTTTGAGATGTAATTATTATATCTTGCCTTAAGTAATCCAGTATTCCCCATGAAGCTGTCACAATACCAGACGAAATTTTAATATATTGAATATGATATTTTGTGGAGCTTCCTCGACGAAACTAAAATATAATTAACTGACCATCATGTAAATTTGGCATTAAACATGATCTGATAATGATCTACGCACAATATTACAGATTCACAAAAAGAATGCTTTCTATTGAAGAAAAATTTCAAATCAATAAAAATTTTGTTGGATCTATTTATAAGTGTGAAATGTTCATGTATTTACTGTCTTAAATTTTTGGGTATACTATAAAAATTTATTTATGATACAAAATCAATTGATCTAACAAAACTAATGAATATTGCCTCAATGAAAGTACGAGATATACTCTGTTGAAAAAGCGTACGAGAAAAAAATCTTACTTCTGAAGTGAGAAATATATTAAATCTATTTATAAGTGTATATACTTAATTAATACGTTAAAATTTTGGATAAAATACATAAATTTATATGCTAACTACCAACATCTTGCAAGAGATTTGGCTCCACATTTTTCACAAAGCTCAAAGACACCAAAACCCCCACCACCTATGGATTCCAACCCCCATGTGTATAAGGTCCCCATTTGATGCCCCAAGTGCTTGTCTTTGCTGGTGTTCCTTTCTCCAATTAATTTTTCTTTCTTCGCAAAACGCCTCATAAACAATTCCAAAGCTACTCCTTTGATCTTGCACCAGCTACAATAGCCAAAACTTATGTTATAGAAGGAAGGTACCAAAGCCCATGTGATCCGGTGCCCATCGTGGCCACAATAGCGCCTTTTTATTTTTTGGGTCGTATCAGAAGACTAGCAATAGCAATAGCAACGTAAAATTCTATTTTAAAATGACTTTTTTAATCATATTTTCATTTTATAAAATTTGAATTTAATATCTATTAAGTGAATCCAAGTAGTTTACTGTTTTTATTAACTCCTGTCGATGATAAGGCCTTATATTTCATCTATTATGGGGCTGCAATTAGGAAAAAGCAACAATAAGGAAATTGATGCCTTCCGATTGCATGTTACCCCCTCGTGAGCATATCTAATCGTCGTTGGGGAACGATTTTTGCTCAGTTGACAAGCACCAGACTTATGGCCAACATGAAAATGACCATGGTTTTGTTCAGCCTATAAGAAACCAAAAAAAGGAAGAGAAAATAATATGTGTGGCATAGTATACACACGTTCTGAATAAAAATTGATAAATACCATTTTTTTGGGTCTCAAGAACTTTATTCTCCCTATCTTCTTATCACTTACGATTAGGATTTATTCCAAACTTATAACTATGTTTTGAATTCTAGCACATTTGGTTTGTCTTCTCTAAATAAGAGAATATGTGTATGATTTCGTTGATTTTTTACAATAAGCATAATAGTGAAATCTTTAGATTGTGGTAGTAAGTATATCGTCGCCTATTGCCTATACATCCCTTGTATTTCAAATTTTATATTGATAATAGTTTTGGAACAGCAATTTATATCATGTCTGTTGTATCTCTTTTTTTCTCATCTACTATTTATTATGAATGTTCAACGTTTCTATTTCCGCATTACGTCATCCATCCGATCTATGATAGGAAAAAATAATGGGTATATGTATAATAGACATCGATGGTTTGACTTAACACAATTATCCAATAGAGTATTCCAAGTTGCATGGGAACTAGATATGTTCGTGGGCACTAAAAAACGAATGATCTTCTGATATGTTATTAACAATGGAACAGAAACAAACAGTGTTGGCCCCTGATGCATCTTGGAACATTGAACTTGGAGAAGAAGATGATAAAATTATGAGAACGCAGAGAGGAAGCGTGAGAGATCCATTAAAATCTGTTTGCCAATATCTATTTCATGGATGGTCCTATCTCTTTGAGAAATTTTCCACGTAAGTTAGTGGCTCTATGCATTTCATTCATGGAAGTTCCCCAAAACATAAAATACCATGGAAGAATGGAAAAGATTTATTTTAAAAAATATATAAAACGTGAATAAATAGAATTAAGACTATAGTTAGAGATAGTAGACTTTCAAGTATTTCGCATTTAACGCCCAGATATTTATGTATTTATACATGCTATTCTTTCTTACACAAACTCTTAAAAATTTCAGCAAAAACTCTAGCAATAATATATATGACGACTCTTGGGTTTCCGAATAGCTGTGAATAAGAAAGAATAACTTGATCTCTATTTTAGGAAAAAAACAAATATGATTTGAGTGGAACGTCGTATATTATTTCCCAAATTTATGTAAGAAGATCCACCACTAATGTATCTTGACGTTAGCAAAATCCTGAATCTGGTCAATATACACATGATAGCTAGATTCCATGCTCACATTAGTCAACCGAAAAATAACAATAAAGTAAATTTTTTTACCATTATTATAATAAAGCCTTGTTCTAATGTAAGAATCTCTTAGAATAGTATTCTTTGGTCCGAATGATATCGCTCCAGAGTAATTATAAAAATCATTTTTAATTAAAATATGATAATATTTGACACTTAATATTAGAAATTGAAAAAAATTCAATTTTCAATATCAGTAATCAAACATTCTTAATTGTCACGTTAGATCCATCCTTATAACCCACCAACTCACATGCACCTCACCATTAGGAACTAGAGCAAAGTAAAACATAGACTAAAATATATAAATTTCTAATTATGCTCAGGAATCTATGTTTGACTGAATGCTAATTGCAGTTACTTATCTTCATGACGAGTTTTAAAAAGTAACCTCGAGTCATGCATCAAATAATCATCTATTACTTTCTTTTTGATTAGTTTGACTTTTATTGGTCGGAAAGTGTTTGAGGAAACTTGACATGATTGACCTTATTTTTCTTTGCCTGAAATCAATCAATTAACAATGAACTAATTATTTATAAATTCGCAAAATATATTTTATTTTTTGGAACTACGATTCATTAATTTTAAATTTTAAATTTAAACGTAATTTTTTCGACTATGAAGATGCCTGATCAGTCCAACAACAGATAAGTGAAATCGGAAATATTGTCGCTTTTTTAGATGTATTAAACTTTATCCAATCTTGACCAAAAACAACTTTATCCATTGTTTTGTCATTTTGAGAATTTAAAATTGGTTGCGATCCGCTGAAGATAATAATGGGAAACGGTCAGTATAAAAAACTTTAATCGCGAAGAATGCAGACAATTTGTTTATACAAAGAGCACTCAAATGTCCTTTATAGTCAGCCTCGAGCGTTACAATCCCAAATAAATAAACACTGCGCTTTGCTCATTTGATGTGAAATATTTGATATATTTCACTGTTAAAATTTATTATTAAATTTTTTTACTTACTAGGTATTACCGAATTGCATTACTAGATGCAAAAAATTACATTTATTAGATTTTATCGGAGTCCGATTTGTGTGTATTCTTGCATTGGGACGATACTAACCTTTTCTGTATCATTTCAATTTTATTATATGTCCCCGAAGGGACCTAATCCGTGTCCAATTTGATTTCCAACTGATAACGGCGAAAATGGAGAATTATGGATACAATGACTTCTTGGGCCTAGCCCAACGAAGATGAAGAAACCACTGGTCTACCAGTTCGGCCCAAACCCGTTAGCCTGCTTTAACTTTTAACATGATTGCTTAGTTTTGCTTTTTAGAATTTTGTTCAAAATTTATGATCAAACAACTTATTACACTGATTGGTTGCTCCGTAACTTGGATATTAGCCCAAATGTATTTCTTCCGTAAGATCACGGCTAGTAACTCTTTTTTTAACGGTTGAGCTTAATAATAATAGTATTTACATGTTACATGGAAATCATTATAAAATTTTCTTGATGCTGACTGTTCATACTGCAAGAATAATATTTCTACACTTTTATGGCTACTTCACACACACATTTTCAACTCGATTCACCCTTTTTGGCTACCTCAGAAACACATTTTCTATAATAAAAAAAATTTTATACATTTGCTTGATTTCCTGCACTGCAGGCCCCTGAAGTTGATCCGGCCTGCGACGAAATAGATTTTACAAATCAATTGACTATTAGTAAAATAGTATTTTATGCATAAATTATAACTTAACCTTTAAATTTTTTAAGCCAAACCCACCTCACATGCATGGATATCATCGCACCCGCATAACAACTTCCCATTGAGCGTATCTACAGCTTGGAACGACCCGCCTCCTTCACTTCTCTGAATTGAATTATTCAAAATTAAAAAAAGTTAATTTGTTGCTCAGTTTGTATTTATGTAGTTCAGTGGATATCCAGATTGATGGCAAACCTTGTAGTAATCAACAGCAACAAAATTAGCCCATCTATTGCCGGAAGAACCATAACAAGTACGAAGCATGTTAAGAAGATCCCCGGAGTTGTCCTCACATGATAGATCCTTCATTGGTACTGACCCAAAGTAATTCACCAATACCAATGATTTGCTCCTATCATTTAAGGCAGCTGATTCTGCTCTGTTTGGACAACTTCCTGGATCCATACCACCATCTCCATCTACATAATAAAATGGTTAAACACAGTTGAATTCTTGAAGTTCGAACAGTTGGGTCTGGCTAAATACATTTTAGTTCTATCCTAAAATTAGAAATAATGTGTAACCGATTTAAACCAAATTCATCCAGCTAAAATTTATACCAAATTTGGCATCGATAGTTTTTGACATCAAGAATATAATCAACTCACTTTAATTTCATGCTTGAATCACCATGTACAACTAAAAACCCGAAAATAGCGTATGGTAAATTTTTAAACTGAATTAGCGATGTTTTAATCTTAACATGTCTCCTCAAACGAGACTCATGACAGCAAAGTTAGGATAAATTTTCATTTTTTGTTCGTGCGATGCGATGAGAGTCATCTAAACATATGTAGACATGAAACCAACTTGCTCAAAATTAACAATGCAGTAATTTAAGAAATGAAACTAAAATTCTTCTCAAAACCGCCCATCCTTCCTATTAAATTATTTAAAATTTGCATGAAAGGAACTAATATCTTGTCAATAAGGTCATAAGCATTTTTACTTACATTGGTTTTCAACCATGTAATTCCATTGGTAGGCTATGCCTTCTGACGCCTCCTTGGATTTAATCGAAGTGAAAACAAGTAGCCTTTGATTATTTTTAACCATGTCACTTACTAGAGGCCAATCTTGACCATTTTTAGGCATGCTCGACAAAGGGAACCAGTACTTCTTCAATCCGGCGTCGTTGAAGACCTTGGTCAATCCGTTTGTAGCCTGCACGTAATCTTCCAGGATAACTGTGACAATTTCTTCTGGGTTCGATGAGAGGAATGCCTCAATTTCTTTCAGCGTGTCAATTGCCGGACCCTAAATAAAGAGCGCGAAATGAAAATTAGTATTAGTTGTATAAAAAAAATCTAATTCTTTTGTATCCATTGTCGCATCTACAAATAATAACTAATTAATAATCAATTAATGTAAGTGCGAGATTTTTTTTTTATGGTACGAACAAATGCAGTGTAGTCGTAGCATTCGCCTTTGAAAGAATGACACAACCAAACGTCTCCACGGAAGTCATAGGTATCAAGCATCAAGGCTCGAGCTCCGTTCTGTAATAAACCACATAAATATTTTGATTAAATCAGTTGATTTTTCATACATTATTACCAGATTCTTTTTTTTTAAATCAGCTGAATTTCGAACATTTATGAAGCCTATTGATTCTAGTTTTAGAATATCAATTGTTGTTGGAGAAGGAAATAACGTATAAATACCGTACATTTAGCTGCTGGGTGATACTATCTTCTTGATTGGTGAATGTGACTCTGGGAACTCCGGTGTGAGATGGGTACCCGTCAATTGCGTAGGCATTGTGGGTTGTCAAGAATGCGTATTTGTTGAAAGGAAGAGAATTATTCTGCCAATCAATAAAAATAGAAATTAATTTTTATAAACGTAGGTGAAGAATACCAATAATGTAAAAGTAACAATAAATATTTTTTGATGTATCAACTGTAATAAGAAATATTTCGTAATTATTCAAACATGTACATTCCATTTAGTATGATCACTATGATGTGATCATAGTAAAATTATTTCAATTAACAATAACAAGTTTCTTCTTATACTATGAAACGAAATTGTTCAACGATAACAATCTACATAATTAACAACGTTACAAGTTACTGCTACAACCATGGGAGTCATGTCTTCATCGGTCTCTTCTCCGGGAAATTTTTCGCAATAGTTATTCTACGAGTATAACTTGCAATATTCAATGATTAAGATTGTCATTTTTTAAAATTTACTATGAACCATACATAATTCAATTTCACACTCCTGACAATACTCAAACTAAGTCCCGGTATTCGAACACATCTAATAATATTTCACCGCCTCCGATTTTTCAAATTAACTAAGAATTGTATCTAAAACGGAGAATTTAACCAAAAAAATTTAAATTAATGATTGGTAGGTACCAGAAGCTTGAATGGGTCAGCGATGGATGACCTAACGCATCTCGACCCTTGAAATCCTTGACGGCAAGAGAAGCAGTAGAGCCCACCCTCGCAATCTTGATCCGATGAACACTCATCTAGCAGCTACAAAATCGTAGAACTAAACCCAATTTAGATCATGAAATATATCAAATAACGTACTCTGGCACAAAGGAATTCATCATGAAACGACAATTTTTCGCTCCAACAACTATAGACTAAACTTATTTGTAAAATTGAACAGTCAAAAGATGGACCGATACGAACCCGACACTGGCCATTAGAGCAGGCAGTGGCTTGGCTAACGAGTAAGAGAATGACGGAAGTGATTGGGAGAAGAGTTTGTGGAGTGCCCATGAAGAGGAAATGGACTCAGGGAGATTGGTGTTGGAAGACTAATTCTAAGAAAATTATCGAGGAGAGAGGACCCAATAAGGGAGTAATATATGTAGGCCATAAATAAATGATTGACAAGTTTTCATGTGTTTTTTGGGATCTTGTTTTTTTAAAGTAAATTTTACACCACTATATTACACTTTGTTAAAATTTAAACCTGAATCTTTTTCAAATCATCTACTTCTTATATTATTAGGCAAATTTTTTTTTGGATCCTGTCGACTGAGTAAAAATTAATTTTAAAATGATAATTGTTTATTCAAAGAATTTACCATTTGCTGCTCAATATATATGCCACGAAACACGAACATTCGGTGGAAGGATAGTGACTTGTATGGAATATGCTAAAAGGGCTACAAAGTGAAATGGAGTTGGTCATCGAAGCGAAGAGAAATGATATCCCAACCAAAGATGTTGGAAAGTCAAATGGGTTAGGAGTGTATTAATTAGTCCTCCGTTTGGCGTGATTAATTTGTTCAGACCAATCTTCTCTCCTAACATTTATCGGTTTACATGCTCCAAAAAAACATTTATCTGTTTACAAACAAAAATGGGATTATTACATATGAAAAGGGTTCGCCCTCATTTATTGACAACCATCTTGTTGTCGAATTGAATTCAATTCTTCCTACACGTATATGATGAATCATTAAGTGTGAGATGCACCATGTGTGGAGACATACTCCATTAAAATCTCCCGAAAATAATTAATATCACCAAATGTAAGTGTGCCACCATATTTATTACATGCAGTTTAACTCCATATTTATATGAATGAGATTAACCCCCACTATTATTCCTAAAAGTGATAGCTACCATGTTATACTTAACAAGGCTTTAAGCCCAATTCATATGTAACCCGCTTATAAGGCCCCATTCGAAATTTTGGGTCCTGCACACTACGATAGAATAATGGAATTTTCTTTGTACAGAGGTCTCGAGCTTAATAGTAATATAGTATATGCTTAGAAATATTGGAGGGACACAATATGTATAATTATTTTCTAATTTCTATTGAATAGGAATTAGAAAATACAAGAAATTCGACGGCCACATTTTTACTAATAAACAATAAATAGAACAAGCTTGCCTCTATCTATAATAAATTATAAACATGTAGGTATATCCAATTATTCGTTATCGGAGAAGAAATGGTTGATCGTCGGCATGATCTCCGGCGGTCGGGTCCGGAGGAACTTCCGGAAGCCGTGCTCGGCGTACTTCTCTCCTTCTTCCTTATTCCCCAGGACGCCCATCTTCCTATGAGCTTTGTTCACTCTATAAAACATCAAATCAATGATTGCATCAAAAACTTGCTAATAATATAAAGAAAGTAATTGATTTTTGAGAAATTGGAGAAACAAAAGTTGATTATATCTGGTATTAAAAAATAATTGCCAAAATAATTATGATAACTACCACATATCTCATAATTAATTAGGTATATTTTCAAATTTAATTGGTAATCACTATTAAATTTTTCATGTTAAATTCAAATTTTAAATTAAATAAAATTTCTAACACCTATAAATAGGTTCTCCGTGTATGTAACTACAAAAATATGATAATTTCAATAATTCTATTCGATAAAGTTTATTGAACCAAAATTTCATAAATTTAAACGTTATAAACATATTATGAAATTATAACATTAGTAGTACCTGACATCGGGATTCATAAATAAGTTCCTACTCAGTTGGAAGACGCACATACTCGTTACGAAGCTCATCGCAGCCAATAGAGGGTATACCTATAAAACAAACATAATACGAACAATAAACTGTCAAGCATATGATAAAGAAAACATTATTCGAATGAAATATTTCTGGTCAGTTAAGCAGTTTATGTTAATTTACCAGCTTAATACATAGTCACGCATCATTGAGATCGTTTATATAGAGATAGAAAGAAAAAAAAATACAGTAACATCACCTCAGGCTTCATCCAGCGACCCATTGTGTATCTTTCTTTCAATCTGATCTTCTAAATTGCTGATGGTTTTTTTTTTCTTCTAAAGAATGGTTAATTTGCTATTTGATCTCGATAATGGACAGTTGATGTGTATTTCTCTTCCTGTTTATCGAGAATTTATAGAGCAAACACTTATTAAAAAAATTTATAGAGCAAATGTATTAGAGGAGCCAGTTGGCTTAAATTTTTCCAAATTGACTCGTCTTTGTATAAAACCATGGGCATCGGCCTCTTGTTTTTTTGGGTTAAATTCTCATGGTAGACACATTTTGTTGACGAGAGTAGAGGATTGGTCATGTTGACTTCAGGGAATTTTCTTGGGTTTCTCTTTTTGATTGATCTGAAGTTAGGAAAAACAGCTCAAAGTGTTTCTCAAGTCAATGGATTTGCGTACTGTAAAACTGTTGCGCCGTAGTTTTTATACTTTTATTATTGGAATTCCCCTTTTGTATCGTGATCTCTCCTGACCTCAATACATGTATTAAAGACTTTTTTTTTGCGAGAAATTTTTGTGGTCTACACGATTCTAAGAGAAATTTCATTTCATTTTCATTTTCATTTATTTTGATGTCTATTTTTTTTACTTATCAAAATAGAAATTTGATGTTTGTTTTACCAAGTACCATATGATTTTATTTGGTAAATTTTGGGGACAAACATTTTCCACATTTCGAACCAAAAAATCACTAAAAATGTAGATTTGAGAAATTTTTGTCAATGCAAAACGAAGCAACACTATAAAGTATATACTCAAATATATACTCATTCACGTATTAAGAATAGAGAATACTAGGCATAATTCTTAATGCACACTGTGTAACCAGAATAGCAGTACATGAAATACACAGTCTGGCACATATACATATACTAGTACCTTTACCCTTTCTCTGCTTATTATCATCACATACATAAGCCATTCAAATGTTCACCTGAGTCGGATCAGGTCGGTCCGGTCCGGTCCGAAAACGTCGAATGCTGCACATTCAGTGTGTCGTGCAGCTTCAGGGTTGACAATAAAAGAACAGCAGTGCGAAGAACAGAGCTGTTGCCAGGACAACCGCAGACATAACATGGCGAGAGCCGGCGTTTGGTAACGACGGATAGTCAACCGGAGGCGGCATTACGCAGTTATCACCGTTGAAATATATCTTTGTAGGAAATCCCCAACCATTCTCGAATGTGAAGCTTGCAGGGTCCTTTTGGAACAGCAGTTCTGTCTGAACATTACCGTAAGGACCGGCTTGCATGAGCAGATCGTTGTAGAACTTGACTCCCCACAACATGGCAGAGTCATCTGATTATTTGGACATAGAATCAAATATTAGACATCATGTCCTAAGACAAGAATTCTCGACTTGCAATGCATAAGCACTTACTTATTTCAGCATTTACGGGAATCAACGGTGCGTAGTTGAAACTGAAAATCGTTGTCAGATTTTCGAAGTTTGGGTGCTGGGCAACCAAATTCCAATGCGGATAGTTCGTATTGTAATTGAAATTCGTTATTGTGATCTTGACCCGCCAGTATAGTTTGTAATTCAGCTTAATATGCCAATGGACTCTGATCGGGCACATATGGTTTGTACACTGGACGAGTGGTGGTGCCAAGCTGTTCTTATCCGAACTCGGAACAACCGAAGCTAGATCTGGCGTATTCGGACTGCAAAATCAACTGAAACTTAGGTTTATGCATTTAGAAATCAGAAGAGCAGCGGAACACGATCACTTACTCGACACAGCTACCGGACCGTGCACTGGTACTTCGGCAGCCACAAGAACAGGTTGGACAGGGAACTATTGTGTCGTCATAGAAAGACGACAGAGACACGCAGCAAGTCTGCGGCTTTGGAGTCCGGATTTGCGAATATGTGCATGCTGCATTCCATGTCACTGCACAAAAAAAGGACAGAACTCATATTCCAACCCACTAGATGCACCCTTATTGCATTCATATTCCAACTTACTCAATGCTTGAGTCTCCCTTCTCTTATCCGGAGTCATAAATCTACTTGGATTAACAAGCGTTGCATTTGAGCAAACATAGCCTGGTCCCGGTGTCAATAACCTGAAATTTACAGGAATCGTGACATTCTTAATTGAGGTTCCAGCTTTACCGACGCTAAGCTGAAACGAGCTAGCTGCATTGTCCGGATCCTGCACCAACGAACTGATCACCCCGCCTTTACAGCAATTCGCGACCTGCTGGTTGTAAGGCGCCCCAGGCATCAGATCCACAATAGTTGGCGAACTCTTACAGCAATGCGGAATGTTCCCTGTGAAGTTGGAACAATCTCCTTGCTCTGTAGCTTCGCCACCCAACATGCTCCATATAATCTCCGTCGCGTTCCAATCCCATGTCAACGACCATCCGGGCGGTTGGATGTGACGATATTTTTGGTAGTTGAAGATTGTGACAACAGCCTGCAAAAGGTAGAAAGTCCGGGAAACTCGAACCAAAGTAACGTCAAACACGAACAACGAATTCGGAGAAGTGTACTTACAACATAGCCATCAGGTGTCCAGCTCATTACATCCCATTTGATTGTGATGTTTGCGTTTGGATCAAGAGGATCCCATTCTTCAAAAGAAAAAATAGAGTTAAGAGAAGTGGCATTGTAAACAAACAAGCGTGTAGAAAAAAAACTTGGTGTAAGAAAGTTGACAAGTTATTTTCAGTCAGAAACCAATTCTTGAAAAAAACGACTCTTTTTTAGTAACCATTTTCGTAAATATAAAAAACTAGCGAAATGAGTTACTATCTTCACAGGAATTGTTTTCTTCAGAAAACCAAACTGGACCAACCTGATGCGCATGAGACGACAAACAGAATGAGAATGGCGAATCTGGTGATGATTCCCATAATGGGTTGACGAGGAAATCCGTTTCCTGAGAAAAAAAGAACGTGAAATTCTCTTCTTTAACAACTCTGGAAGGAGAAAATGCGTAGTAGAGGAAGTGAACAATTGAGTTCCTCTGCTTCCCACTTCATATGAATTCACACAAGATCACTCAATGGGAGGATTCATAATTCCCAGAACATGGAATTCGATTTCGAATGTTATAATGACCATGGTAGTAACTTGGACTAATAATTGCGGTGATTACTGTTATTATTTTATGACATCAACTAATTCAATTTTGAGTAAAATATAAGACAATTCTATCAAATTGTTGCTTTTTTTTATAATTTAAAATAAAATAATTTTATTAAGTTAAAATAATCCCCTTCCCGTTTTTGTTGGTACCAAATTCTCCAACACATGCACGGACTAGTGGTTTGCCTTTCGTCCCATCGATTTTCCTAAATTGGAAATAAAGTCGTAATCTTTGTGGGTTACTGTAATAATTATTGGCTTCGAATGGGTACTAAGATTGGATTTTTGGTTTAGTGGGGTTTCTGCAATTGGTTTGGATTTTGCTAATTCAAAGGTGACAGTTGGCTACAGACTATACGGAGTCTTGAATTAGAAAAAAGTTAAAAAAGAAGAATATCTTCTTTTTCTTCAATTTCGTCCTCTTTTTTAAGGCTCGATGATCTGCGATTTTTTTGGAGATGAAATGGAAAATTCTGATAGCCTCTAACCTCATCCAATATTCTATGATATTATCAGAAAGTTCATATATTAATCGAACGATATTCCACCCGAAACAAACTTGAATGATAAGCTAGGGATATTTATGTATTTATTTGTATGGTTTGAATAAAATAATTTTATATAAATTTCGGTAAAACTTTCAGACAGAAAGAAGTCAAGAACTGACTTTATGCATTTTTAATGCAAATGCACAAATTTTTATAGGACATTCAATTATGTTGTCTACTTTAAATTTTATTCATGTCAAATCACAACAAAATATTTTGCCGAGTTTTAACAAGCTTACATTTTTAGCTTCAAAGCAAAATTTTTAGTTAAATTTGAGCCACTCAATCAGTTCTGGATTTTTATTTTGTTCCATTAATATCTGGGAAGTAAATAATATTTTAAAAAAGAAACTTGGCCAGATCATATAGATTCTACATAATGGTCTCACTGAAAAATTAAAAAATATAATAGAACCTAATTACAAAGATGACTAATTGCATTTTTTTTAAATGAGATCACATATGAGACATGAATGTAATTTACCAATTGTTTTCTTAAACTATTATCTTTCTTTTGGAAACTTGAATTATTATCTTCATTTATGATTCATTGAACTATCGTCTATATCTATATTGAAATCGTGAAGCATTTTGCTACATACATAATTCTCCATAGCTTTTTATATAACTAATATTGATCAATAGAAGTCTGTCCATTATGGGTAAGGAAAACACATTCAAATGAATTTATTGAAAAACCATACAATGAAATTGCTAACAAAATGACCATAATAATACCATGGGAAAAAGAAACAAGGAAATCAGAGAAAATAAAATAACAATTTTGTAAATTTTGGTTGGGCTATTCTTCTCCTCCCCTTTCTCTGACCAATTTCCCTCTAAGGTTATTTTCTAAAGGGGTTTCTAATTCCTCGAGATTAATGAGCAGGGGAATTAAAAAAAAAAGGTATGTTTTTCCTGATATTCGCACAAAAAACACAAAAAGATGCAGTTTTGATTTGCACAAAATTTGCACAAAAAAAAAATATTTCTCGAGAAAAAATCCGACACCTTGTAGGAAAAAGACTCTTGCCCTCCTTCCCCTTAAACCCTTCAAAGCTCCAAACCCCCTAGAAAACAAATCAACTAAAAAAAATTTCAAAATTTCAAAGAAAGATTGAATCTTTTTAGGACCCAGAAGAGGAAGGAGACAACGAGAGTCCCGAGACCGGATCGCCCCATAGACAAGGCCAGAGAAGAAATGGTTCGCTCCTTCGACCAGACTGAAATTAACTGGGACAAGTAATTCCCTCTTCTCCTCTTTTCCCTGTGTCTTTTTCCTCAATTCTTTTTCTTGTGGGTTGTTCGTCGTTCTTCAAGAAAGTTATTTGCTTTGTGTCAATTCTCGCTTTTTCATATGTGCAAAGGGTGGTCCCATTTGGATTCTATATGCTTCATTTCTACTTGTGGGTGGAGGAGAAGTGAGCTAGGGCTGAAATGGTGGTTGGAGTTCTGCTCTTTGGTAACCTGTTCGGGTGAATTTCGTGCCCCTTTTTATGTGCGCGTGAAGAGGCACGAATTCGTTGGAGATTAGAACGTAATTGTGTCTAGCTGCGCAATGAATGAGGAGTTGAGCTAGCTCATGGTGGTGTGGCAAAGATTCTGTCTAGTTGAGATTGATCTAAAGTGATGTCTAGTTGATGTCGTGTTCATGGATCCTGCGTAGTTTCCATTGCCGGAATGAGGATTTTGGTTGAGATTCCAGCTATGTATACTCTTGTTTTGTCTCTTATTGCCAACTGTTTTGTTGCAGGCTTGATAAGACCAAGTTTTATGTCGTAGGAGCTGGCATCTTTACGGGGCTCACTGTCGCACTGTATCCCGTCTCTGTCGTGAAAACCAGACTTCAGGTTGCTACCAAGGACACTGTTGAAAAGAATGCCTTTGCTGTCGTTAAGGGCCTGTTGAAAACAGATGGGGTGCCTGGTCTTTATAAAGGGTTTGGTACCGTCGTCAGTGGTGCCATTCCTGCTCGGATTATTTTTCTTACTGCTCTCGAGACGACGAAAGTTGCTGCATTTAAATTGGTCGAACCTTTTAAATGGTCCGAGCCTACACAAGCAGCAGTAGCCAACGGTATCGCTGGCATGACTGCCTCGCTTTTCTCTCAGGGCGTTTTTGTTCCAATTGATGTGGTAGGTGTGCTCTTATTGTGGTGCAATTGATGCTTACTTGAAAGATACTTGAAAAAGCTGGTGTTGACTTGAAATATTCCTTTCTAGATCAGCCAGAAGCTGATGGTTCAGGGATATTCTGGCCATGCAGCTTATAACGGGGGCTTGGATGTTGCACGAAAGGTTATAAAATCGGATGGAATCAGAGGATTGTATAGAGGATTTGGTTTGTCTGTCCTGACTTATTCTCCATCTAGTGCTGTATGGTGGGCAAGCTACGGTTCAAGCCAGCGTGTCATATGGAGGTGAGGTATCATTCTTTTTCCAAGATCAATGTTTTGGACCTTTGAAAATGCCAAAGTGGTCCTTTATGCTCCATTTGGATGTGCGATTGTGAGCTCCTGCTTGCACATCTTTTCTTCCGGTGCCTCAATCTATGTATTTTATTACAATCTGATGCTATTTGTTACCTAATAACACGCATATTTGTTACCAAATTTGGTGCCTAACGCATCCTCTGGGTACTCTGAACAGGCTCTTAGACTCAGACCAGACTGCTGTGCCTAGTGAGTCTAAGATAGTGCTTGTTCAAGCTGCTGGTGGCATAATCGCTGGAGCAACAGCATCCAGTATCACCACTCCTCTGGATACTATTAAGACTCGCCTGCAGGTATTCCCGATTGTTGCCACTTGATCCTTTCCGTTGATTCTTTTTCTATTTACTGTAAATTACTTGTCCATGCAGGTCATGGGACTTGAGAAGAGACCCTCTGCAAGTCAAGTCATAAAAACTCTAATCAAGGAAGATGGTTGGACTGGTTTTTATAGAGGGCTGGCTCCTAGATTTTTCAGCATGTCGGCTTGGGGAACCTCCATGGTATTGGCCT
Organism: Hypericum perforatum; assembly: GCA_012979155.1. Taxonomy (NCBI): domain Eukaryota; kingdom Viridiplantae; phylum Streptophyta; class Magnoliopsida; order Malpighiales; family Hypericaceae; genus Hypericum; species Hypericum perforatum. The sequence continues at coordinate 23,899 of SOPF01027364.1, forward strand.
ACGAGTACTTAAGTATGTTCTCTTGTCTCTCTTCCATATACTTGTATGAATCGTCGAGCACAAGCTTTAGCTTCATAGAGGCCTGAAGTTTGTTCATTGTATATATTCTAAGAATGTTCCGTTTTTTGACCATCCAGAACGGTCGTGTTCCAAGGATGAATAGGTTTTCAGCTGCCATAGCCTCGAACAATTTCCTAGTGCCCCCTGAAACACGGGATTTTGAGTACGAAGTTGGCGATTTGCCGACGAAGATGATTTATGCTACAGAAAGAGAGCAACTTCAGAACCAAGATGACTGTCATCTTAGTGTTCTCGGGAAACCGTGATTAGTTGCTTAGTTTTTTGAGAAATTGTCTCATATGAGCTAATAATATTCTTTAAAGAGTAGATTCTTTCTGATTTACTTAGTAGCGAGGTACCTGTACGAATTAGAGGCAGTAATAATTGTATCAGTGGACATCGCTGGTATATTATTAGCGAATTCATTATTTTGACTTCCTTTTGCTCCTTCTCCGAGTATATAATGTTCATTTGGGCAGTAGATTTCCTACCCTCCGATGAACAGTTTTAATACAGCAAAAATCGTATCGGAGAGCAGTGCATACATGAGTTTTTAGCTGTTGATCCTATTACTAATTGAGAATTGGGCAAATGTTCTTCTCTCATGAGGGCGGCAAATGTTCCAGTCGTCTGGCTGAAGTCGAGTCCTATGCGACTCTTGCCCGTCTTCAGTCTGAGAACTTTGTTGATGGCGAATGCTGCAGAAACAGACTCGTCAGTTGGGATGGTCCATCCCGATGTCAAGAAATCGAAGCAATCTGCACACTCGAAGAACCTTTTCGACAGTGTTTTCGAGTTTGTCCTAGGAAATAACTATTCTTAGCAGAAGCTTAGTTTGGAAATTGAGTTGTTGGCGTTCTCGATTCCGGACTTTTATCGTGTATATCCCGCAGAAGATTCACCAGTTGCATCTGCAGCTTGGAGACATGGCTATGGACTGATTGAGGCAGAACGATAGGGTCATTGGAGTTGTTCATCAGGTCGTTGACGAAGATGAACCGAAGGATAGAGCTCAAGATCACAATTGTGAGGATGATATTCAAGAGGAGGAAACACAAACACTGCGGGTAGGCCTCCAAGAAAACATCTGGAGGGCCTTGAAGTACCTTGCCCCTGATTTTCTTGGATGGTTTCTCTTCCTAAGATCTTACGATCAAGCTGAAACTGATATCAGATAGTATTTTTAGAAGTAATTTTTAATTGATATTGGTCGGAAGAATGCACCATTGTAATCGCCAGCCTCGTCATAACCTGCAGGGTGCATTTCTTTGTCTTGTAACTTTATGTTTATCTTCCCAAGAATTTTTTTATCATTTGTTTGGGATGAGGAAAGTATCAGAGGACAGATTTCTTGGTCCGGGAGCTCCCTAGTTTTGAATGAGCTTACTGATTTAGTTTCGGCTAGGTCATATTACAAAAGACGAAAAGAATTCCTTACCGCGTTTTACGACATCGTTCAGTGTTCAAACCCGAAATTTCAATTTAAGTTAAAACAACTCGTTACCATCCGGAAAGAAACCGTAATATGCAAGACTGCTGTGTAGAAGGTCAAACTGGTTTACTTTTCTCTTTGAGCTCTTGCATTAAATAAACATTGATAAGACTTGGTACATTTGGAGAATACCATTTTTATACGCAGGGGATAACCAAGAGTTGAACATCATCTGCAAAACAAAATGACCAGCTGTGTGATCGGCCATCGACTTTGCCGTTGAATTGCTTTCAGAATCTAATGCTAATTGGAAATGTAAATATTCTGGTCATAATGATAGATTAAAAACAAATACATTGTTTTAAACAAAATAATAATCACATATATGTATAAAGTATGAATTGAGACCCATAAAACAGAAAAAGCTATATGCGCTCATGAAAAACAATACCAGCAACATTAAGCTGCTGATTTACTGAAGTGTTTACATTAGCAGAGTTTGCATATAGCTGGTATTGGCCTTACCGTCTTGCAAACGATCCGGAGAATGCCAATTCCGCTACAGCATCGTTTCGGCTTCAACTTCGCTCTCCAATTCTGTTTCAGCTTCACTCTCTTCGTCCCCCCCACTACTGGATCCGTCTGTTGCCTCCATCTCAACTACTCGTTCCTTGGTAGCCGCATCTTGCAATCTCAACGCCAACTCCAAACCCCACGCCACATCGCCCATCTGCGGCCTATTGACTCCAATCTCTGCAATGCAATGGAAAGCTAATTCTGCATACTTGTTCAGGCACTCTGGGGCTATCTTTCCGATCAAGTAAGGGTCAATTATCTCGTCAAGGGTCCCCCGATGGTAGCTGGTTCTGAACCACATTGCTAGACTAACAGGGTTGTCGACCTCTGATCGGATGATCGCGGGCTTTGCACATAACACCTCGCATAGCACCACTCCGAATGAATACACATCAGATTTTTGCGTCAGGCGTTGCAAGTAGTAGTATTCGGGGTCCAAGTAACCGAAACTCCCCTTTACCATGGTGCTAATGTGTGTTACTGAGGAGCTACTAGGGCAGACCTTGGACAGTCCAAAATCCGAAACCTTGGCCACCCATTTCTCATCCAACAGGATGTTAGTTGTCTTAACATCCCGGTGTATGATCACACGTTTCACACCAGAGTGCAAGTACTGCAACCCGCGAGCCGTGCCAATGCAGATTCTCAACCTCCGTTCCCACGGGAGTGGAGGGCTAACAGTGTTGTAAAGGTGATCACGGAGGGATCCGCGAGACATGTAATCATAGACTAGGATCATCTCTTTGTTTTTGTCACAATAACCAATGAGAGAGACCAGATGGAGGTACCGAAGCTGAGAAAGCATCTCAATCTCCATCTTGAACTCGTTGGCTCCCTGATCTGATCCTTGTTGCAGCCGCTTGATTGCCACGGCAGTGGCACCCTTGTCGACGAACCCTTTATAGACATTCCCGAACCCGCCAAGACCGACAATGAACTCCTGGTTGAAGTTGTTTGTAGCAGTCTTGATCTCGGAAAGAGAAAAACATCGACATGTCGATCCTGAAGAAGAAAGGGAGTCGTGCTTCTTTTTCCCCTCATCTCTCACCAACTTCTTCCTCTTCAACTTTCTGAATCGGATAGTTAAGGCCACCAACAGAGGACACACAACTATTATGCCGGATGACACCCCACCAGTAATAACATATTTGGAGATTGAGGAAGTATAAGAAGAGTCGAGACCGGACCCAGAAGTAGAATCCCGAATGGATGGGGACACGTAGAACCGAATCCCAGCTAAGTCATCTACCTCGCTGCTGGCCTTGAATATCTCGACCCCGTTAAGTGAAGCAGGGGCGAATGTTTTGTTCGGAAGAGCCTGGCTATGAAGCGCAATGGAGAGGTTCATTTTGGCAGTCTCCTGAGCCCCAGTCAGGTTTTGCAACTTCGCAACATAGTCTTTGTACAATGGAACCCCAAAACCTCCACCCCACTGCGTCAAGTCCGCTCTGTCCTCCACCGAGGACGCAGCTACAAAGATGTCAAACACCTGAGTACCTGGTTTGGCGTATGCCTTAACCAACTGGCAGAAGTGGAGCCTGACGAGGTAAGTGAACCCGGAATCCACAGGGAACGTCCAACTGATGTTGTTTCGCTCATTGTTGGCCATATGCGAGTCCATTGCTTGTGCTGTCCTGTACACCATCTCCGGCGCTGTGTAGTTCTTCGCATTGCTTGTGAAATTGAGGGTAATCCCGTTGTCCGTCGACACGAGTCCAACAGAAACGGGGTTATCCTCGTATTCCTGATCCGAGTCCCAGTTCCGAAACATTCCAGTGTCGTTCACGGGCAAGATCGATGTGCCACCAACGTTAATCCGGAACATGAGCTCCAAGGCGTATTCCTGTGAGTAGAGCTCGTCTTTGGAGTAGTACAAGTTGGACGGCATGGAGACTACTTGGACTCCATTGACGAAAGTGTAAGCATCAGGAACGACCGAAGAGCTCGGTGTGAAGGTCACGTTCAGCTTCTTCTCATCTTCTCCAAGGTTGACGAGGAACTCTCTGACGTAAACAACGGATGGCGAGCCAGGGTTCCACGGCTTTCCCGTGAAGTTGCTAAGCAGGACGAAGTTGCCAACGGTAACAGAGAAAAGCGCGGGGTAAGTTTCGAATCCCGAGTAGGTGTTGGTGGGGTAGAAGTGGAGCCGGATGAACTTCTGTCCCGGGGAGACAGGAAAGGAGTAGGTGAACCGGGAATGTGAGACCCTGGCAGTGAGGTAAGGGACCTCGAGTTCACCTCCGGGTGGGTGGGACACTGCAGAAGGTGTAGACTTGTTGGTGGTGGATGGCTCATATAATGCGAAATTCTTCGAATCCGAGCGATCGGCTAGCCAGAGTCGCCCGTCGATCGTCTGATCTCCGGTCGTTGAGCCGCAGTCGACGGCTATGTTCTCTATGGGTTGGTAGTAGTCTGCGGCCAGAGAGGCAGCAGATTGGCTTACGAGGAACAAGAAGAGAAGTAGGACAAGCGCTAGACGATTGTCCATATTGCAGATTCGACACAGGATGGTTATGGAAGATGAATATTAATCTGATTAACAAGTTCTAATCCTTCATCTCTCAATTCCTTAAGAGGGAGGAGGGGCATTTTATTTGGTTAACTCTGAATTCAACATATGCAGCTTCTTCGATCGATACGCAGGAGAAGTAACGGTTTCCAAACGGAGAAACTTAAAGTCAAGTTTTCGTATCTGTCAAAATCAAAGTGACCATTTTTCCACCATAATATCATCCAAGCATTAACTTGCCAAGAATATCTTCCTAGTAACTACTTCATCTATTCACTTTAATACCCGTGCATGTAATGATTTGTTCACAATTAGGGCAAATCAGAGTTCTTAATATGTTACAAGTAATTAGGAAAAGAATGAATTCAAAAAATATTTGTTTCGAGGAGTTCGATTGGGTGATAAAAAAATAGTATAAGAAGAAGATTTTCTAGAACATCTCTAAAGACCAATTTCTCCCATAACAACTCTAAGGAAAACAACACATTTCACTTGAACATCACCCAACTTTTAGATCAGTGTTGTCAATAACGCGCTATAGCGGTGCTATAGCGGAAATCTGACCCACCCGCTATGCTTTTTTTCCCGCTATAGTGGCGCAATAGCGAAAATAGCGGCCCGCTATGCATTTTAAGGGGGTCGCCGCTACGCGCCGCTATCCGCCATTGACTACCTTGTTTTAGATTAGGTTTTCAAACAATTATAGTCCTAATTAATTAATGGGTTTATAAGATATAACATATTAAAAGGTCTATTGCTACTAAAACTACTAATAAAACATAAATGTAACCCCTATCCCGTTCGAATTGTCCTCAAGAAACTAGAAGAAACAAGCCTCTTTAATTAAGCTAAAAAGAACCAAATTGTAAGACTTGGTGGAACCAAACTGAAACTGTACTCACTGGCAAATTTTAATTCAGTCCATTTCCAATTGGAAACCCTAATTCGAAAGAAATAGGAAATTTCCAACCGGGGAACACCTCAAAGTCGACGGCGGCCACAGTGGGCGGGGTTGGAGGAGGACAGCTGGTACATGGCGTGGTCGGCCGTGGTCCAGGTGGAAACCCTCGATCGGGTTCTTCTCCAGGGTCGCGAACCTCCTCCAAGTTGACTTCGGAACTGGTGCGGTGTCGGCCGGAGGCGGCGGGGCGGTGACCTGGGTGTTTAAGACAGTGGCGGCGGGGCTCCTATTTCAAAAATCATACGACTCAATTTGTTTTTTTTTATTTCAATAGCGAGTTCGGAAAATTTGACTGTTATGATATTAAATGTTACAGGTAATTTTTTTAGGATAAATACGAATTTAAGAAATAATCATTTCGAAAAGTTTAATCAAGTGATAGAAAAAATAACATAACAAAAAAAAAATCCCAAGAACAATTTCTCGTAGAACGATTATAGAGAAACAACATACATTTTATTCGGAGAATAGCCAACTTTTAGATTAAGTTTTCATACAGTTTATAGTTCTTAAAGCCTAATAGATTTATAAGATATAACATATAGAAATTTCCATTGCACTAAATTACTAAAATAAAACATAAGTATTATAACTCGGATCCCGTTCGAAATTACACGTAACATAATCCAGGAAACGGGAAAAGAAAGATTAAAGAAAGAGAATTCGATGGAAAAGAAAATAAGAATGAAATTAAAACAAAGCTCCGGTTACCCGAAACCAAATCGAGAGGCCGGCGAGTAGCAGGAAACGAAATGGTCGCCCCAAGAAGAATCCCGTTGTGTCCGCGAGTCGAGGCATTGGTATGAATTTTTTTTGAATACGTAACGTTTTATTTCTTCTCTATCAATTTGAATAATCACATATGTCTACGGGTAAAATTTAAACCAACTCGTAAAATAGTTATTCTAACTTAATCAAGTTTTAGATTTGAGTAGTTGAAAACGTAATAATGTTAAATACTTATTTTAACATTTTTACTAATTTTGAAATATTCTGTTGGATTTTAAATGCATAATTTACACATAATTATACATTATGTAAAACTCAATTAATTGCAAATAAAAGCAATAAAATTGAGAGTACCTCTTGAAGCGTGCTTGTGCAAATCCCCGGATCATTGTTGGCGAGGTGTAGGTCGAATCCCGATCACAAATTCTCGGATCGAAGGACTAATTCCCACGAATGTCCTTAATTGTATGTATCTCAAAATTATCAGTACTAAACTGAAATCTCGTTTTTCTGAGTGTTTATTCTTGGTGGCTTATCACAAAATGGTCACAATGGGTTCCCTTTTATAGGGAAAAAATCCCAAAAAATTCCAAAACAACTTTACCTAATTTCCAACAAAATAATTCTTTTTACTAATTTAATCCAACTTTACTTTTTACTTTATTTTGTATTTAGTGAAGGTGTAAAGTTAATTTGATAAAGTAAAGTTGGATTTTTATGGAGGTGGAAAGTAAAATTGGATTTTTATGGAAGTGGAAAGTAAAGTTGAATTATTGGTACTATTTGGTAAATAGACTATTGGGCTGGGTTTTAGATTTTGGGCCAAGTAGCCCAAAACCCATTTGGGCCTAACAATCTCCCACTCATCCATTGTTGAACACAATCGACAATGGATGTATTTTGGGCCAAAATAAATATAACACTCATTCATTATTGATCGCAATCAATAATGTACAGATAACAATTTATAGGATTTCGTGCGACCAGCACACGTCGGGTATGTTAGCTAAATTCATAAGCACAGTCATACAGGCCAAATGAATAATAGCATCTCGACTTCTTGCATATGAAAAAGTGTGCTTTCACCCTAGGACTCATGTCACATTCTATTGTTCACACTATGATTTCAAACAATTTTATTCGTGTCCACTATTGTACTTTTCAATACAATTGGTGCACCTGGACAACGAATCTCGAAATGTGATGGACAGAGTTCCTTCTCCCTTAACTATATTCTTTCCATAATAATTCAGTCTGCTTTTCTAGTCAGTCCTGCCAGGTCGAATCTATAAGCTATGACCTTTTCATGAACTTTCTAAGCTAGCAGCACTAAATCATACTTCCAGAATATGTTTGGGATCTTAAGGGCAAAGATCGAGAACCACAGTTCTCGAAACGCGGTCTCATACTAGGGATTGTGAAATCAATAAACATTTATCCCATCCGGTGGTCGTACAACACATGAGATACTCATTCTCATGTTATGGTGTAAATTCCTTTATATAGGAACACATATCAATTAACACCATACTAGAGTCATAGCCACAGCTTAACTCTAGGCTTCAAGACAGAATGTATGATAAGTCCCACTTAATTCTTATCATATGGATTTCTGAAGATCCAAATGTAATAACTCATTATTACATTCCATAACTAATCTTGCTCTTCTAGCAAGATGGCATTATCGCTGTAGGACATTGCACATCAAAAATGTCCAACAGCTGCCTCATATCAATCAAGAATCAACACATTTGACTCCCACTGACGTAAACACCCGTATAAGTGGGTTACTTCTCTGTCTGACATGTTACGCAAGATTTTCATATTGCCAAAAACAAAATTCTTTATTTATAAACAAAACCGTCGTAAACCTAATGACTTTACATGTTTCTCGAACACATCTCGAGATAACGCTTTAGTCATAGGGTCTGCAACCATATCTTGTGTAGATATGTGTTTTATACACAACTCATTGTGTTTTACTAAACTTCTAACAAAATAAAATTTAATATCTATATGCTTAGCTCTACTATGAAACCGCGGATCCTTAGCATAAGCTATGGCTGCCTGGTTGTCGCAGAATAAATTTACAGGTTCTACTGAGTTGATTAGGGATAGGTGATTTAAGAATCTTTTCAGCCATACTGCTTCTTGTGCAGCATGAGCTGAAGCAACATATTCAGCTTCCATTGTTGAGAGGGATATGCAAGTCTGTTTCTTGCTACTCCATGAAATGGCAGCCCCTCCCAATAGGAAAGCAAAACCAGATGTAGATTTTTTCTTATCCACATCACCATCCCAATCAGCATCAGTGTAACCTATCAACTTTAGGTCTCTACCTTGATAGCATAGTGAGTATTCTGCAGTAGTATTCAAATACTTCAAAATTCCCTTGACAGCTTTCCAGTGAGCAATACCAGGATTGGATTGATATCTGCTTACAATGCCCACAGCATAACAGATATCGGGTCTTGTACACAACATTGCATACATGAGACATCCAACTGCATTAGCATAAGGAATTTTTTCCATATTCCTTTTCTGCTCAACTGTGATTGAACATTGGTCTTTGCTCAAATTATGACCTTTTACTAATGGAACATATTTGGGGTTGCTACGATTACAATTAAATCGTTCTACTACTTTACGAATATATGTCTCTTGTGAAAGAGACACTATTCTCTTCGAACGATTTCTCGAAATCTTAACTCCGAGTATGCACTCAGCCTCTCCCATGTCTTTCATATCAAAATTGGTAGAAAACCAATTTTTGATTTCGATTAGTAGTCCCATGTCATTTGAGGCTAAAAGAATGTCATCAACGTACAAAGTGATAATGACAAATCTCTTACCAGATCGCTTAACATATACACAATGATCTTCGTCTATCATAACAAAATCATATAACATGATACTATTATGAAAACGAATATACCATTGTCTAGAAGATTGCTTAAGGCCATAAATTGATTTATTCAATTTGCAAACCTTTTGTTCGCAGCCTTTTTGGATGTAGCCCTCAGGCTGAATCATATAGATTTCTTCATCCAATTCTCCGTGGAGAAAAGCAGTCTTAACATCCATCTGATGTAATTCTAGATTCATGTTAGCGACCATAGCCAGGATGACCCTAATAGACGTGAATCTAACAACATGAGCAAAAGTTTCCTCATAGTCTATTCCAGCCTGTTGTTTGAATCCCTGCGCAACCAAACAAGCTTTGTATCTTTCGACACTGCCGTCTGCTTTGTGTTTGACTTTGAGAATCCACTTATTCCCAATAGCCTTACGTCCTTTAGGTAGATCAACCAGGTTCCAAACCTGATTTTTGGTCATGGAAGACATTTCTTCCTCCATAGCTTTAATCCATTCATCCTTTTGTGGAGATGATAGAGCAGCAGAAACATTTCTGGGCTCATCTATATCCTGAAGTATGGTCAATAGAACTTCTCCCGGATCACCAAGTTTCTTTAGTGATATTAAGGAGGCATTAGTCTCACCTTCGACATCAAATCATCGGCGAGGTATGCTAGATCTACCAGACCTACGGAATTCCCGATTTTGATAAATATCCTTCATGTACTCATCATATCCAGGAACCGTACTACTACTAGGCGGAAGTTCTATACTCCCACTGGAATAGGGAACCATTAGCCTTTCAGGACTTAGTTGAACATCTTCCGGACCATGTTGAGAAGGAAAGTCACAACTTTCTGTCTCAATTCTCCCACTCGGAAGAACAGGTCCAGAAAGCTCTGGTTCAAAAGTTTCATAAAGATTAATGTTATCACTAACCTCTTTCAATTTAGGAAACTCATTCTCCAAAAAAGTGACATTACGTGACTCAATCTCTGTTACATGTCCATTGTCCAGTTCACTAATGAACACATATCCTTTAGATACCTCACAGTATCTTATAAAGATACTTTTTCTACTTCTCGGTCCTAATTTACCGAAAGCACTTGAAGTAGAATGGACATAGGATGCACACCCCCATGGCTTAAAATAGGATAAATCAGGTTTCTGATTTGTCCATATTTCATAGGGAGTGGTAGTAACAGATTTTGAGGGAACACGGTTAAGAATATATGCAGCAGTTAGGAGCGCATCTCCAAAATAAAATATTGGCAAATTTGCCTCTGCCATCATAGATCTAACCATTTCGAGAAGGGTTCTATTTCTTCTCTCAGCTACCCCATTTTGTTGAGGCGTATAAGGAATGGACAACTGATGTTCAATTCCTTTTTCAACACATAGTGCTTTAAAATCATCTGAAAGATATTCACGGCCACGATCAGTTCGCAAAGCCTTTATCTTTCTTTCCTTCTGATTCTCAACAAAATTCATATATGTCCTGAAACAATTTAATGCTTTTGACTTATGAGAAATCAGGTATATCAGACCATATCTCGAATAGTCGTCAATAAAGATGATGAAATAATAAGCACCATGTCTTGCCCTCACATTCATTGGGCCACATATGTCAGAATGAATTAAGTCTAATGGAAATTTGGCCCTAGTTCCAGTACCAAATGGTTTTTTAGTGCTCTTTCCTTCTAGACATGCAACGTATTTAGGTAAGATAGACTTTTCTATCTTACCAAGTAATCCAGCATTAGCTAGACGATTTAAACGTTCTTGGCCCACATGCCCAAGTCTAGAATGCCACAGTTTAATATCGTCTTGTGACGAATTAGAACTAACGACAAAAGAACTACTTTCATATGGGACAATATCCAATATAATAAAACCTTCTGATTTGAAACCACAACCATAGTACACATCATCCAAAACAGTTTTACAGCATTATTTATGAACAACATGGAGAAACCTAATAACATTAAGGTAGGTACAGAGACAAGGTTCCTACGAATATCCGGAGCATACAAAACATCATGTAGAAGGAGAGTACGTCCACCACTAAGGTGTAATTTACAAGTACCCATTCCTTTCACTTCCACAGATGAGTTATTGCCAACAAAAATGGTCTTCACTCCATTTGGCAACTTCCGGAATTCCACAAAAGAACTTCTGTCTTTAGCTATATGGTCGGTTGCTCCTGAATCTATCACCCATATAGAATGTGATTCAGTAAGGAGGGCACAAGAAGATACATTAATCTCAATCACATTTGAGTTTGTATGTACCTGCTTAGGCATCTTGCAGTCTCTTGCAAAATGACCCTTCTTCTGGCAGTTATAACATTTCACTTTGGAAATGTTAAATGGCCTTTTTCTTTTCGACCCTGAGCTTTCTGCCTTAAACACCTGGTCAACTACCTTTAGTGTAGAAAAATTCTTTTTCTTCCCTTTCCCATTCCTCTTTTTCTTTCCCTTAGAGCTATTTGAACTCATCAAATTAGCTTCAGGGTAAGATCTCATTGCTAAAAGTCGATCTTCTTCTAGTTCGAGGTGCCTAGCAACATCCTCAAATGTTGCTAGGTTATCAGAATGAGTAAGATTCATCTTCATTTGTTCCCAATTCACAGGTAGGGAACGAATGACAGCTTGAATTTGCTGCTCATCACTAAGCACGTGACCAGCCTCAGCCAGATCACTGATCATATTGGACATCATCTGAAGATGTTTCCTCATGGTAGTTTCGGGACGCTTCTTGAAGGTGTCAAACCTTATTGTTAAAGCACGTAGCTTTGACACAGAAAGCTTCCCGAATTTAGCCTTGAGGGCATCCCAAAGCTCTTTTGCATTTTCATAAATGCGAAATTGCCTCGTGATGTCATCCATCATGGAGCTTAGAATAATTAAGCGAGCAGTAGAATTCTTCTTCTTCCAGATAGCATAGGCTTCACTATCACGCCTATGTTGGGCGGTTGTACCATGTTAAGGTTCATACATGATAACCTTTATCTGCTCAAGAACCTCTTGTTCTTCAAGCACATACTGGATTTTCATGCTCCAGTTGTCATAGTTGTCACCATTGAGCTTAAGCTCATGGTTTAACTCAGCTATGATAGTTCTAGATGCTACTGTCATATCTCTAGGGAATATTTGAAACATAAGCATATATTAGGAATTTGATTTTGGCAATATGAAACAATTTACTATATTCTCACAACTTTAATGATTCATAATTTTTGATTAGTCTCAAAATCGAAGTGAGTTGCTAGAGTGCTTCCCATTACCATTCAAGAGTTAATCTCTAACTATGATCATTCAAAATTTATATATAGCAAACTCAAGTGGAATACGAATAAAATAAACACATAAACACATATGATTTATTTATTCATAAGAAAGTTTTATACATTCATCACAAGTATATACAAAACTTTAACATATATAACAAGTACAGACTTATTACATATTCACAATATTTTACAAGAAAATGTCAACTAAATCCATTTTATCCAATTAATCCAACTGGATTGGATTCTCGGCTGTACCTATCTCATAAACTTCAATCCCCTCAAGGTCTTCTTCCGGGTCATCTTCCGGTTCTTCCTCAACAGTAGACCTGTGAGGAACGGACCTAGATGTCTCCCCGGGACCTGAACTAGGAGACCCAATAGGATCTTCCAGATCTTGAACCAGCCTAGGAACGGAATCAATGACCCAAAAACGTAGGGCATTTGGAATAATGTACTTGACCGTCTGGTCCAGAAAATGGTTCATTTTGAAACCATCCCTGAGTATCAGAACAGTCGGAGTACGAAATTCCCTCCGTATTCCTCTGGTTTCGAGGTGATTGAGTAGCATGGAGATAGCAGCAGCATGGGAGTATACTGGAGGATTGTACAATTCGGAAAACAATCTACCATCATCGAAGGTAGAGAGAAGATCCCGAAACATTGTTATCCAATCTTGTCCATAATTGTAAGCTCCTAACCATATTGCATTTTGCATGTCGCGATGCACAAATACTATATGATTTGCTAAAGCCATTAGTTCATCATTAAGCCTTATTGGTGTCAGTCTCCTGCGGATCAGGTCTCTTCGTAGAGCCCCAGTGTCAGCATGAGGATCCCCACCGTTTGACATTGTATCTGCAACACATGCAAGATAATTTCTTGGGTTAGATCACATATCTCCCAAAAAATAAGATTCAAAAAACAAATTTCCAAATCTTCAATGTCCTGACTCAGATGAAATGGATAAGTTTTATAATTTTTTTTTATATAATTTAAATTATGTACAAAACATAATTTAAAAATTAATCTCTAATTTTTAAAATTTTTATTTGAATAAAAACAGATTTTATTCAAAGAAAAAATCAACATTTTTATTTAAAAATCAATTCTGATTTTAATTCAAAATCGAACCAGAATCAAACCAAAATCGTAGTCAATTCGACCGGTTTAATTTAAAATCGAAATCAAACCAAAATCAATTGAGTCGAACCCTTAAACCAATTTAATTCGACCGGTTCAATTCGAAATTAAGCCGAAGTATAAAAACTTAGCCAAAAATTATCGAAATACCCCTGACACTATTCACCCTTCTTCCTCTTTTTTTTCTCTCTCTCTCTCCCCCGACTGAAACCCTAAAAATTGCCTCCCTCCACCGTGAGCAAACGGTAGCGAGTCGTCCGACGACACCGGTCGGAATCAACTCGCCTCGACCTCCCGATCACGGTGGTACCGCTCTCGGTAGTCGTCGTGCTCCGGTTCGTCATCGCGGAGGACTTCTCCGTTCGGTCGAGTTTTGAGCTCCGAAGCTCGTAACTCACGATTCCGGCAACGACGACGACCAAACTTGGTATCGTCTTGCTCAGAATTGAACGGGGAAGGTTTTAAAACAGGTTTCGTGCATTGAAATGGTCGGAATCGATCGGGATTTGAGTTTGAATGAATCGAAGGAAAAAGGGGAAAACGGGCTGGGTTTTTCAAAATCGGGGAGCACAATTACATTTTGGTCATTGAACTTGCACGTGTTACCAAACGCACCCAGAAGACCAAAAAACTTCAGAAAATCGCTCAGTTGACCAAAATTATTTTAAAAACACCCAAAAAACATTCTGGGATAATTTTTAAATATAATCAACTCGATTATTAACTCTATTAATCAAGTTAAACCCCTCAAAACATCAAGAACATGTTAAAAACATGGCTCTGATACCAATTGTTGGATTTTAAATGCATAATTTACACATAATTATACATTATGTAAAACTCAATTAATTGCAAATAAAAGCAATAAAATTGAGAGTACCTCTTGAAGCGTGCTTGTGCAAATCCCCGGATCGTTGTTGGCGAGGTGTAGGTCGAATCCCGATCACAAATTCTCGGATCGAAGGACTAATTCCCACAAATGTCCTTAATTGTATGTATCTCGAAATTATCAGTACTAAACTGAAATCTCGTTTTTCTGAGTGTTTATTCTTGGTGGCTTATCACAAAATGGTCACAATGGGTTCCCTTTTATAGGGGAAAAATCCCAAAAAATTCCAAAACAACTTTACCTAATTTCCAACAAAATAATTCTTTTTACTAATTTAATCCAACTTTACTTTTTACTTTATTTTGTATTTAGTGAATGTGTAAAGTTAATTTGATAAAGTAAAGTTGAATTTTTATGGAGGTGGAAAGTAAAATTGGATTTTTATGGAAGTGGAAAGTAAAGTTGAATTATTGGTACTATTTGGTAAATAGACCATTGGGCTGGGTTTTAGATTTTGGGCCAAGTGGCCCAAAACCCATTTGGGCCTAACATATTCTATCTGGTTCAAATTTTGTTTGGTCGTTAGTTAACCTAATATATTATATACCAATTGATTCCATCATGGTGTAAATATGTAGGAGATCATGGGGAAGTAGATTTGGTCATGTATATGTATTTTTATACATGACCATCAATATTTATACATGACCATCTTGGATATTGAAATGACTTTGTTCACTTAAAATAAATTATCATTTATTTATATTTGAATAATTTCACGCAGATAATTTATTTATGTACATTTGAATGGTTCCTGTAAATGATCACAAACATTCAAATGATCTGCTTATATGTGTTTTATATGTGTTTGAATAGTTTCATGGGACGATTTGATCTTGTACATTTTCACCATATGATGCCAAAATATCATTTTGATACAAATAATTTTAAGTGATTTCATTTTCATACATTTAAGCTATATCAATAAGATTACAACTTTTTACTAAAACATTACAAAAATACAACGCCACAATAATTTTCAATGGTGAATCGAATTTTCACAAGAAAATAAAGATTTACTGTGATATCCCATATATGAATTGTGTGAAAAGCTTAAGTGATTTGATTGTTACTATTCATACTAACAAGGTGCACCTTCTTTTCGGGCACACATCCTGAAAGAACTTCAAGGTTAAACGCATTTGGCCGAGGGTAGGATCAGGATGGGTGACCTCCTGGGAAGTTTCTCAGGGTGCGTGCGAGTGAGGACAAAGCACGCTAAAAAGACCCGTGTTGGTACAGTGGAGCCAGTCGGTCAAATCACGGGGCGTTACATTTGGTATCAAAGTAACCTCAGCTTGTACGGTGTGATTCGGGGACCAGATGCACCTACAAGCGAGGGATTCTGGGACTGTGTGTGTCTGGCGCGACGAGGACGTCGCGTATTTAAGGAGGGGTGAATGTGATATCCCATATATGAATTGTGTGAAAGGCTTAAGTGATTTGATTGTTACTATCCATACCTGTTGGTACAGTGAAGCCAGTCGGTTAAATCACGGGGCGTTACATTTACAAAGATATAAATATGAATGAGACATCAAATTTAAATAGTGAATCATTTTTTCAAAAAAAAATCATCCCCACGACAAAAAATTTCAATAACGAAATTGATTTTCAAAAAATAACAGTCATAAATATGTGTAACTCGTTATATTATAATTATAAAATTCAATTATATCAAAAATTATTGTCCGTCAATTTTTAATAGTTCAAATGTACAAATTTTTAAAATTTTAAATGCACGAAAATAAAATCGCATAAAATTATTAGTATCAAAATAATATTTTGATATCACAAAGTTAAAAAGAGTGATTGCGATTTGCGGGGCAAACGCTTAACCATCAGATCAATTATATTTGCATGTCTAATAATGCGCATGATTTTATATAAATATTAAATATTTGATATCTGATATTTATCAAAACACAGATTTTTTTCGTGAATGTTCAAGTCACGATAATTTTTTCTACAGTCATAATAATTTTTTAGTCCTGTAACATAAAAAAGAGAAAAGTTGATAATTGAACTTTCCTTTATTATAGTAGGATAATACTCAATTTCGAAATATATTTAGATTTCTTGCTTGTTGATACCCGTCATTTGGAGCCACTTTGCAATAGAGGTCTTCAAATTTTCAATCATGTCCTTGATAATACTTGAATTTGTAAAAGTACCGGATTTTCTTCACGCCCATTCTCATCGATATGACATTTTGTTCAAATATCTTCTAATTAATATTGAGCCACAGTTTATTTGGTAGTTGCCACTGTAATGAGCGGTAGTTAGTTCGTGATAGTTCATTGTCACAATTCTCTTCCACCCAAAAATTATCATGATCACCTCTGTATAATTTTTTTTTTTCAAATTTAGAATTGTCCATTTAAATGGTCCGGTCACTAAAATGTCTACCACTAGATACAATTTCAACACATGCACATTCTTCGGTGACGTTACCTACGTGACGCAAGGAGGCTCTATATAAATAAGAGCGCGCACACACAAACTAAGCCACAAACACACGTAAAGAGGCTCTATCATATCAACAATGGAAGAAGGCAGTAGTGTGATAGAGAGGAGCACTATGGCTCTCATCCTCCTCGTCTTCGTCCTCTTCGTGACCATCCAACCTGAACCAGCCGAAGCATCCCGACCACTGCTCGATGCCACCGCCGCGGCCAGGGTGCTGGCCGGCACCGCCTCCGGCTGCGGGACCAGGTTCGTAATAAGAGGCAAAGTGCATTACAAGTGCGGCAAACTTATCCAGTACACCCCTTGCCTTCCTTGCACCCCAAAGCCTTCTCCTACTCGTGGGATTTATAAACGCCCAGGAAGTCCTCCTCCCGCTGCCTAGTCGTACTTATTTTATAAATAAATTTTATTCCATATACATATTTGTAAAACTGGTGTTGTAATCACTTGTACGAGATTATAACCTGAGTTCTACCGTATTAAAACCTCTTGGAGTTGTTGCTACCTCCCTACCTAATAAAACTCTACTACGGTATATTCTAATTAGCACGTGCGTGTGACGTGTTTTTGTTTTCTGATTCAGGCAACTTGAAAAATTCGGTTTAACATATCTAAACCTTTAATGAAGTCTACGAAAATTTAGATATAATTACGAATATAAAGTTTCTTTAAATTATTTAACTGTATAACACATAGAGAAAGAAACAAAGCTGCCAAAAACACACTCGACCATTTTTTGCAATTTTAATCAGCTGAAAAATAATTTACGAGTTAGTTAATGTCCTGATAATTAAATTTTTGAATTGGCACACGTACAATATATAGATATGCGCCGTGTAGCTCAGCCAGCTTTTAGTGAGGTTTGATCCTCGTTACGGTAAAGGTTTTCCTAACGTAAAATTTGATCCTCGTCTCATTATTATAAAAAAGAAAGATGCTTATTACGGTGTTTGAATTCAAGTATTTATTTATTGTAATACAATAGTTATTAGGGCAAATTACCCCCTAATCCCTAGTTTTTATATTATTTTCTTATTGGGTCCCTCCTTTGTCATAAATGAGTAATCCATCCCTGTTTTATTTAAAAATATTTGTCTCGGGTCCCCACCGACCAAATCCGAACTTTTTTTTTATTTTTTGGCATGTAAGATAACAAAATTACCCTTCCACAAAAGACAAAACAAAAAAAAACTTAAAAAACAAAAAACCCACCAAACGGTGTCATCTTCAACCTCTAAACCTTCAATTGAAACACCTGGAAAAAAATTCTCCAGCCATGAACGTCACCCCATCTCGTCACCCCCAACGTTCAAAGCCATCAGAATTAATTAATTGATTAATTGGAGTTGGCTCTTCCCACAGACCAAGATCAAGTCCTTTATGAAGCGCCATCCCTTTCACCTGGAAAAAATCGCAGTCCCATATGAAAAAAGCCCAGAAAACCCTGGGTCCGGTATCGGGCCGGGTGGAGCCAACACTCGAACACCCTGTATGCACACCCGACGCCCTTTCGAAAGTCCGAACACGCCGTGTGAGAGTAATGGAACTGCCTTGGGTCTCATCGCCTCGGTCCAGTCGTGGGTCCACCTTAGTGTCGTCGAAGAGTGGGTTCCACTGGTTCGTCGCTGTCTCCTACTCCGGCGAAGTCCCCCATCTAATTAAAAAGACACCGAACCAAAACCCTAACACTAACTAATTAAAAGAATGAAACTGGATTTCTCGTCGGTGAAGCTTTAATGGCTTTGTTCCGCTGTCAATTACGGTGGGATTTTTGACCCGACTCCGGCTTAAGTCTCGTGGTCGATCAAACAGGAATAGAAGACGATTGAGTTGGGCTTGAGGGACGAAGTGAGATGAACATGTGTTCTTTTTGTTTAGTTTGATGTTGCTGGGTTTAGGAATAGGTTTAGGAGCAAAAGACGACGGAGTTGAAGGTTGTTCACATGGTCGTTGAAGGTTGTTCTTGGACGGGCCGATTGGGGGCTCCGATTTGGAGAGGCCGGAGAGAGAGAGAGTCCCACGGCAGAACAGATGAACAGATGACAAATGTTTTTGTGTTTTTTAAGTTTTTTTTGTTTTGTCTTTTGTGAAGGGTAATTTTGTCATCTTACATGCCAAAAAATTAAAAAAATCGTCGGATTTGGTTGGTGGGGACCCGAGACAAACATTTTTAAATAAAAGAGGGATGTATTAGCTATTTATGTAATATGAGGGACCCAATAGGAGATTTGGATAAAGACCAGGGATTATGGAGTAATTTGCCCTAGTTATTATGGAGCAAAACACCCGGGGACCATAAGTTTTCTCTGAGTTATCTTATATGACAGGTTTGCATATGGTACAAAAATTGCTTAAACAGTGTATAAAGACTGCAAAAACTAAAAATCTATATTGCATTTTAAAACAGATGATACATTTATAAGTTCGATTACACAGAGACAATAATTTTTTCTTAGTCCGAATCATGGATTAATTAATCCAGTTTTGATCGAGTTAGAGAAAGTAGTTAGGTCATTTTGGTCTGATTTGGCCTCCTTAAGTCCAATTCCAAGATTTTCTCATTGTGTCCCAGCTTGTTCCATTGTTTCCCGCAATGTACAGCCAATTTGTACATGTTGTAATTTCTTCCCTGAGGGCTTTAATAAATGTTTACTATTTTTGTAACGTAGATTTTTATTCTATGACTATGGAGTTTGAACCGTGGACTTTTTAAACAATTACCACGAGAGCCATTTCCAAGGGACATCACCATGCATATCTGGATAAGGACATCCATGGTGTCTCCTTGGATTTTTGGATGTCCATTTTATAGGCATTCATCTCTTCATTTCCATCGTCTTAGCAGCAATTCAAGCAATTATCTGACATCTTCTCTCCCTACCCTTTTTCACATATAGAAAGTCCGAGTCCCAAAGTTCTGAGTATATAAAAGTTCGTTCAAAAATTTCGAAATACGTGTGTAACATTTTTAGAAATGCTCAAACATTCGTTGTATCTTGGGAATAACTGCCGTAATCCGTACGCACTGAAATATACAAGGCAATCTCATCTTACAGAGAAAGTGTCCAACACTCGCCTCTACTGTAACCCGACCCTAATCAAGTACATCGAACCAGATGACCAACAATTTCCAACCTCTACCGCATTGCTCTTCTTTGAGTGGCCCACAGTATCTGTCTGGTCTCGAATCTTTCTCCTAGGGGAAAGTAGAAAGATCACAACTTGGTTAGACAATATGAAAAGGCAACTCTGTCATTTTCACTCAGACAAACTAAACCATGATAATTGGGTTTTTTTTTACTATTTACCAAATATTATAAAATAAGTATCATAATTTTTTTATTACAAATTTAGTGTCCACGTAACCAACATAATTCTCTGATTTAAACCATGTAAAAAAATAATTCTATGATAACCACTTCGCAGATAAATTTTTTATGGACACTTACAAAAGTATCGTATTTTGATCGAATTGAATATCTAATATTTAATACAAATATAAAATCCAGTGCGTTATTACACATGCAAACATGCTTAGGCTAATGGTTGATCGTTCGCCCCCTCCTTTCATAAACCCCAAATTTGAAAGCCACAATTCCTATTTGAATGATTTTTGCTCTTTTTTCACCGTATGATGCCAAGATATCATTTTGATACTAAATATTTTAAGCAATTTTATTTTCGTACATTTAAGCTATTTTAAATAAATTTTAATTTTTTTATTACAAAATTACAACATCAGTTCAATTTTCAATGATGAATCAAGTAGGAGAATTAAGTTTTGAAACGGCATAAATATGAACGACACATCAAATTTAAATGGTGAATCAAATTATTCAACAACAAAATCATCACATCGACAAAAAAATCTCAACAATGAAACTGATTTTGAAAAAGTCCAAGTCATAAATATGTGTAACTCGTTATATTATAATAACAAAACTCAATTATATCAAAAATTATGGTTTTTGAACTCTTAATAGTTTAAATATAAGAAAATGAAATCGCATCAAATTATTTAGTATCAAATGATATTTTTGCATCACAGAGTTAAAAAGGGCGATTGTGGGGCGAAAGCTTAACCATTAGATCAATTATGTTTGCATGTCTAATATTGCGCTTGATTTTATATAGACATTAAATATTTGATCTAATCAAAATACAAATTTTTTTTCTTGTGAATGTCCACGTCACGATAATTTTCCCTGTTATCAAATTACAAGAATTTTATCCTTGACTTGGTTATCATAAATTTTTTTTCTTTGACACTGTATAAGTACTGAGATTTTTTTAGTCACGTGGGAATCATATTTATAATACAGAATATTGTAGTACTTGTTTTATAATATTGATTGAATAGTAATATTAAAAAGAAAAAAAGTCGATGAGTGAACTTTTTTTTTTGGTGGTAGTAGGATAATACTTGATTTCGGAATATATTTAGATTTCTTGCTCGTTGATACCCGTCATTCGGAGTCACTATGCAATAGACGTCTTCAAATTTTCAATCACGTCCTTTTTTCGAGAAATAATTTTCAATCAAGTCCTTGATAATACTTGAATTTGAGAAAGTACCGGATTTTCTTAACGGTCATTCTCATCGACAGGACATTGTGTTCAAATATCTTCTAATTACTACTGTGCCACAATTTCTTTTGTTAGTTGCCACTCGATTGACTGGTAGCTACCTAGTTCGTGATAATCCATTCTCATAATTATCTTCCACCCAAAAATTATCATGATCACCTCTGTATAAATTTTTTTTTTTCATATTTGGAACTGTCCATTTAAATGGTCCGGTCTCTTTATCACTGAAATGACTACCACTAGATACAATTTCATCACATGCACATTCTACGGTGACGTCACCTACGTGACTTAAGGAGGCTCTATATAAATAAGAGCGCACAAACACAAACTAAGCCACAAACACACGTAAAGAGGCTCTATCATATCAACAATGAAAGAAGCCAGTAGTGTGATAAAGAGGAGGAGCACTATGGCTCTCCTCCTCCTCTTCGTCCTCCTCGTGACCATCCAACCCGAACCAGCCGAAGCATCCCGGCCACTGTTCGACGCCACAGCCGCGTCCAGGATGCTGGCCGACACCGCCTGCGGGACCAGGGTCGTAATAGGAGGCAGAGCGCATTACAAGTGCGGCCATCTTATCCAGTACACCCCTTGCATTCCTTGCAGCACCCCAGAACCTCCTACTTGTGGGATTTACACCCGATGTTCTCCTCTCGCTGCCTAGTCGTACTTATTTTATAAATAAAATTTATTCCATATACATGTTTGTAAAACTGGTGTTGTAATCTCTTGTACCTCCCTACGACCCTATCCAACCGTATTAAAACCTCAGTCCAACAGTATTAAAACCTCTTGGAGTTGTTGCTTCCTCCCTACGACCCTATCCAATAAAACTCTACGGTATATTCTAATTAGCACGTACGTTTGACGTGTTTTTTTTTTTATTTACGAATCAGGCGACTTGAAAAATTCGGTTTAAAATATCTAAAACTGTTATGAAGTCTACGAAAATTTAGATATAATTACGAAAGTAAAATTTCTTTAAATTATTTAACTTGTATGGCACATAGAGAAAGAAACAAAGCTGCCAAAAACACACTCGACCATTTTTTTTTGCAATTTTAATCAGCTCAAAAAATAATTTACGAGTGAGTTAATGTCATGGTAATTAAATTTTTGACCTAAAAAAAAAAACTTAAGGCACACGAACAATGTATAGATATGCACCGTGTAGCTCAGTCAGCTTTTACTGAGGTTTGATCCTCGTCACGGTAAAGGTTTACCGAACGTAGAATTTGATCCTTGTCTCATTATTATAAAAAAGAGAGATGCTTATTACGGTGTTCGACTTCAAGCATTTGTTTGTTGTAATAAATAGTAATTGTGGAGCAAAACATTCGAGGACCATAAGTTTACTCTGAGTTATCTTTATATGACAGGTTTGCATATGGTACAAAAATTGCTTAAACAGTGCATTTGAGCATTAGTAGAGAGTGCTTATTAGGATAACGAATCTCAAGTAGTGGCATGAGCGGCAAGTAACTCCAAATTAAAATCTCCGAAGTAAGCATTCGAGTTCGAGTTACCAAAGATGAAAGATAGCAAACGGAAGGTCTAAAATACTCTCTCTGCTCAACAAGTTGCAATTCGCGAGTAGGAATCGGTCACAAATGGATTTCTATACAAGGCACAGACTTCCAACGACAATACGTATATATACCTGAGCAGATTTTCAAATGAAGTCGGACACCTTGGCAATCCATTTCTCATCTAACAAGTTGTTGGTGGTCTTCACATCCTTGAGGATAACCGAGTACTTGGCACCCGAATGCAAGTACTGCAACCCGCGAGCCGGTCTGATGCATATCTCGAGCCTCTGCGCCAACCAGAGCGCGGGATTGTCCTTGTTGTAGAGGTGGTTGCGGAGGGTCCCCTGGGACATGTAATCATAGAAAAGGATAATCTTGTCGTCCTCGTTGCAGTACCCGATCAGGGACACCAAGTGGAGGCGTCTGAGCTGAGACAGCATCTTGATCTCGGTCTTCAACTCAGTCGACCCCTGTGCCGACCCCTGTTTCAGACGCTTGATTGCCACTTCAGTTGACAAGCTACACGTCACAACCCGCCGAACCCCGATGATGGAAAACCTCGCCGAAGTTGTTGGTTGCAGCCTTCATCTCTGCAGCGAGAAGTACCTGCACAGCCCCGAAGGCAACGTACCCTTATCGAACTTGTTGCCGGAAGTAGCAACCGTCGTGAAAGAGTCCCACTAAGACATCAGCCCATTCCCGGAGGCCGCGGTTGGGTCCTTCCCCGTCCGTCTCCTCCTGGCAATCAACAACGCTGCGAACACCACCTCGGCAACTGCAACAGCTGCACCAACCACCCTACCAATGATGCAGAACTTGGACCCTTTCCAGCCTGAAGACTCGCTGGAGGCGGTATGGTTCCATTGATTCGAGCCGTGTAGAACCTTTTTCCCGTGAGATCACTGTACGTGTTGCCTTCAGATGTTAGAGATTCACATGGAATCCGACGCCGCAGCCAGGATGCTGGCCAGCAGCTCGTACTGTGGGACCGCCTTCATACTAAACAATAAGGCCAGTCTGTCACATTACACAACATATATAATATTTTTGATTAATATCTATCTTTTATTATGCAGCAATTAATTTATATTTCAGCAGACACTTTTAAAATTACATACACACACTCCTTATAACAAAGAGCCACTCGAACAAAAACAGCCATCTAGCAACTAGACACACACACACAAACAAGACAGGGGGACTCCTCAAATGGAAGAAGCCAGTACCGTAATAAGGTCCTGCGTGTCTCTCCTCCTCCTCTTCGTCCTCCTTGCGACCGTCCAATCCGAAGTGGCCGAAGCATCGCGACTCAACACCACCATGTCCATGGGAGAGGATATGTACGAGGAGTTAGAGCTTCACATGGAATCCCACGCCGTTGCCAGGATGCTGGCCAGCAGCTCGGACTGTGGGACCAGATTCGTACAAGCCGGAAGAGTTCATTACAGGTGCGGCAACCTCGTACAGTACAGCCCTTGTGTCCCTTGCTCCAATAAAGCTCCTCCTCAGAATTGCGGTGCCTATAATCGCAATTGCCATTCTTGAAATGTCATGGTCAGATTGATCGAGTCGAGCCGAGAGTGTTTAGATACATTTCTCAAATGTCGGAGATCAGTAGTGAAAATATGTTGGATCGCTTGTGGGTAGTGGGTTGATGAATTATCGATCGAGTAATATGTCTTTTGTCTTAATTTGTTAAACTTGGTTCTTGTTTATCTTGTTTGTGCATTGTGATCCGAAGTTCAGAGTTAAATGAACTTTGTTTATTGTGAATTCAAAGCTTGTTGTCTATAAGTTTTTGTAGCTAAGATGTTACGAGGACTTGGATTCAGTGTTGTATGACTATTGGATTGCAACATCATGTTAGGCTAAGTTCAAATCGTTAGATTAACAAGGAAAATTAATTTGTTCATCTAACAGTTCAGATAAAAGGAGGGCATTTTTTGTCTTTTGAAAACAAAAGAAGAAATAGAGAGAGAGAGAGGAGAGTACAAGAAAGGAGAAGGAAAGAAAAGGAGGAAGAAGAAAGAAGAGCCTGGAAATCTGCCACACCTCGAAGAATTTATCTGTTGAGAACGATCAACAGTGCGCCAAAATTTCTCCTTCCTTGGATTGTGGAACCAGAATTACACCAGGATTATCACATTGCTTGTATTGTTGACCGATAACTTCACCAGGATTTCGAAACTATCACTTAGATGTTGTTATTGTTCTCTCTGTTACTTTGACGGGGGTGGATTTGTGGACAAACTATCGAATATAACTGGGCAAACTATTTGATGTAATCGGGCAAGTCGTTGAATATAACTGGCCAAATGATTTGATATAAACAAATAAACTATTGAATATAACATGCAAATTATTGAATATAACCGGAACACTTTTGAATATAACTAGACAAACTATTGACAATTTCAACGATCTATTCATTGACAAATCACAAGCTCATGGATAGATTGATTTAATGATTTGGTCTATTTAATTCAATGAATTTATCTAACTGATTTGATGATTTGGTAGGATTGATTCAATGGATTAATCTGTTTGAGTAAACTATTTAATATAACTCGCAAACTTTTGAATATAACTCAAAAATTATCGAATAATTCCTCAAACTATCAACAAATTCAATGAAATTTGGACGTCGGCGTGATTGCAAGGTGGGTGAAGTTTTGAAGTGACATCGGCGTGAATCCACGGAGGAGAAACTCCAGTGCGTTACCATCGCCGCAATCGTCCTCGTCTGCTTCGAAGTGCGACAGATCTCCGGGCTCTCCTTCTCTTTCGCTATCCTTCCTCGTACTCTTTTTTTTTCTCTCTCTATTCCTTTTATTTTAGTTTTGCTATTTTTCTAGAAAACAATAATATTCTTGTCTATAAAATTACAGCACCATACTCTTACATATAGAAAGCTCAATTTGTAAGGAGTAGAACCTCAAAATTATTTTAATTTAAATGGGTATTTTAAATTGAAATACTGATTCTTTAATGTCTATTGGTATTTGATGATTTTAAGCAAAAATAATTACATATCAACAGTCGCAAGTTAATGGTTTGTAAGCTGACGACCCAAAATAAAGCGTACCATTTTGCCCAACATTGTTATCTGGTCGAATATGAATTAAGCGTTTAATAATCTTTCAGATATGTAAAAAATATATAAATACGTTCCAAATTTTAGGAAGGGGAATAGTCATCAAATTTTTTTAGGAAGGGGAATAGTCATCATCATTATTATACAAAGAAAATGGGCGGTACGCCTACCACCATACTGTTGCGACTTTATTTATGATGGTTGCTACACTAAAATAGTGCTAACCCGTTACAAGTGCCAAGTCTTCGTCACGAGGACTAGAAATAGCGAACTTAACCAATAATGTATGGCCTCAGCTAAATAATTGCTCACCTAACGTTTGTCGAATAGTGAGTGGAAGAATCCGTGACAATGTAACAGAGACATGGACCAATAATCTTTTAAAATATATATTTTATTTAGCACACAACCCTGAACCCCCTAAGAATTTATTTCAAAGAAATTCTTGTCGATGGAAAATTGATTGTGATGGCCCACGATTACTCTCTTTTATTTATGTTGTACAGTATCAGATGTTAAAGAGGCAATGGTCCAAAACCCCAAATTTCCTTTTGCTTCGGAAGCCCGGATATGGACCTGAGATTTGTGGGTATGTAGTTTGTAAAACACCAACAAATGCAAAAGATTGGAATAAAATTCTCAGAAACTCAGCACCAAAATACTCCGTAAATAAATTTCTCTTTTAAAGTTATGAAGAGTGCTACATTTAATTGAATCGGTCTCGATGCTCCGTGGTGTTTGCAAGAGGGGCAATTCTATCCTGGTCCTGCCTCCGACTCGCTCCAGTTGTTGAGAGCGTCAACCACTTCTAAAGTGGCAGTTTTCATGATATTTTTACTGCAACTGTTAAATATTAGGTTGCTAGGAAGAAGAGGACGCTTCCTTTAGAATCTTTCCTCGTATATGTAAATGCTCACGATGAAGAACTTCAAGTAGCCATTACGATAAGAGGAACATTCATCAAAGATTCTCCATCTGATGAAGGATGCACCCCAAAGTTTGTTTCTCTTCTTGTGCTTTATTGCTTGATGGTGATATTGTTCTTCTCTTGGTGTATTTTTGGTGTATATTTGTATTTTTTTAGTGAAAATTTGATGAATCTTATAGATAGTAATTAGCTTTATATGACTTTGATAGTCATTATCTATAATATTTGATGCACTTTGGTGAACTCACTAAAACACAACTTTTACTTGTAAGAAAATCAATTTAATATTTTGATTTAAGTATCTTCCTAGCATTATTCAGCCACAGTTATTTATTTGGAGTTGTATTCTAATAAGTGGTAGCTAGCTCCCGATTCGTCACAATTCTTGTTTCGCCAAAAACATAAAAATAAAATTCTTTTAAAGTGATACTGGTAGCAAAAAAATATTATTATTTTACTAAGAATATTAGATAAGGAAGTTTTATATTTTTTTAATAATATTAAATAATTGAACAATAAATATGTAAATAATGAAAAATTATTTTGTTTGTATTTAAGTTACATAAATCTAGATTTTTATAGCATCATTCAAATATAATATTTGTTTGAAATATTTTTTCACAACAAAATGATAATCACAAAATTATTAAAAAATAATTGAAAAATAAATAATAAAACAAAATTTGTCAAACAAAGAAGTATAATACAAAATAGTGTCTTAAAATATTTTTTGAATTCGTAAAATATGTAAAGTATTAGTATTTATTAAAAAAAATAACTTTATGTATAAATTAGGATCAAGATTTATATTAAGATTTTTTTAAAATAATACTAATTATTATGATATAAAATTTATTATTTCTTACACTATTTTGGAGGAGCATGACTTTTTATCAGTTTAGATAAATTTTCACTTTATGGAAAATCTACTGTATGTTGATTCCCTCTAGCACTTATTTTCTTAAACTTTGGTTGGACCAATTAAGTGGTCGGGTAGTGTACCACTAGATACACTTTCATCACTTACTTCTTCGGTGACGTTGCATACGTGACGTAAAGAGGATATATATAACAGAAGAGCAACCATGCAGCTACTAAGCCACAACAAGTGAGAAAGAGAGATCACATCAGATATGGAAGAAACCAGTGGTATGATAAGGAAGAGCACTATGGCTCTCCTCCTCCTCGTCTTCGTCCTCCTCGCGACCATCCAACCCGAACCAGCCGAAGCATCCCGACCACTGCTCGCCGCCACCACCGCAGCCAGGATGCTGGCTGACACCGACGGATGCGGGACCTCCTTCTTAAAAAACGGCAGAGTGGTTTACAAGTGCGGTAACATTGTCCAGTACTCCCCTTGCGTTCCTTGCAGCCCAAAAGTACCCCCAGTCCATTGCAAACCCTATGAACGTGGATGTACTTGATTGCCTAATCTTTAAATGTGTGGAGTTGTTGTTACCTCCCTACCTATGGTTTGTAAGATGCATACTAGTGTGTTTTACTTTTCATCGAATAAATCAATAAACAGTTTATGGCTTCCTCTGGTCTGATTTTTTAAATCCCATTCTAGCATCGTGGGTGGCACATCATTAACGGCACATTCTACTAACGTTACATCTGAACTGGCAGATCAAAACAGATCCAAATTTTCAATGGCACATCAAATTTTAACATCTTTGTCCTCCTCGATTTTTTGTTGTACAATTTATTTTTGTTTTTTTAATAAATTTTATTAATTAGTGTATATCGAATTCATCAAAATTTTATTGCGACAAAATGCATTAAAATAAATGCAGTAGTAACAACTCTATCTTAATGTAACATCGGTAGATTTCATTTCATACCAGAATTCACCAAGTTAATTACATAACACGAGTAACAATATCTCATGTTTTCCAAAAAGATGATGTTCCCATTTAGATAAAAGTTAATTATAAGCCATGTACTTATAATATCACTCTCTTTGTGGTACGAAAATTTTGAAATAAATGGAAAATAATTTAAATTAAATTTGTTTCTGGAAATAAGGAGATAAGTTTAGGTATGGTGCTAAATGTCGAATAAAGGGGCAATTTTTAAAAAAATCGGTGTAAAATATCTAAAACCGTAATGACCAGCTCACAAATAATTTTTGAGTATGTTTTATATCCTGGAGATTTTCTTGACCCAAAAAACATCCTGGAGATTTAGACCAAAACATCTTACGCCACACTTTAAACATTTATTTTCTAAAATATAGATAATCTAGATTGATTGATTTATATTATGTTGTATAAAGACTTCAAAAACTAGAAATCTATATTGAATGTTAAAATAGTTGGTGCATTTATAAGTTCGATTATACAGAGACAATATTTTTTTTTCTTACTCCGATGCATGGATTAATTAATCCGGTTTTGATCGAGTTAGAGAAAATAGTTAGGTCATTTTGGTCTGATTTGGCCTCCTAAGTCCAATTCCATGATTTTCTCTGTGTCCCAGCTTGTTCCATTGTTTCCCGCAATGTACAGCCAATGTGCACATGTTGTAATTTCTTCCCTGAGGGCTTTAATAAATGTTTAGTATTTTTGAAGGTAGATTCTTATACTATGACTACGGAGTTTGAACCGTGGAATTTTTAAACAATTACACCATCTTAAGTGGTTTTTTTTAAATAACTGCTATCAAAATAAAAAGAAAAAACCAGATACAAACAATTGAGGAGCCCACATCACACCTGTAGACCAACAATCCTGGTTGTCAGGTGGGGCCGAGAATCCCTCGCCAGCTAGCCAACAAGCCTGGTAGTCAGACGATGGTATAAAGAACAAGCCAAACCCATGCTAGCCAACAAGCCTGGTAGTCAGGGCGGCAGAAAAGAAATAAGTCTGGAGAAGCCTAAATAAATAACAATCATCAAGGTACGAACCTATAGTATGGCTGTCCGGACATGTCTCTGCCCATGAGTCCAGCAAGAAACGACGAGAGGTTAGGCCACCAACCGTCGTCTGTGAGATGAGTCAGAGCATCGCTACCATATTTCCCTCGTGGAAGATATGCGTGACGTGAAGATGTAGCTATGCTCTGAGATGGGTCATGTGAAGCCAACAGGCTCACCATCGCCAAAGGACCTCAGCCTGTGGAGCTTGGAATCGTGAAAGGACATAGATGGAGTCTGTCTCCAGCCATAGTCTGTGCCATTCGCGAGCATGAGTAAACTCAACTGCCATGATGGCCGCAAGTAACTCTGCCTCGAAAGCAAAATAGCTCGTGATGTGCTTGCTGAAGCATCCTAAGTCGAACCCCCTGCAAGTCCGAAATACCCTAGCAGAGCGGCCTGACCTGGGAGTCCCCAGAGAGCTACCATCTGTATTGCACTTCAGCCAGCCTCGGGGAGGGCAGCGCCAAGGGACCTCAATAGTGAGCGGTGCCCGTCCTGACCTTGGTGTAATACGGAGGTCTCGTAGTAGAGTCTGCTCGCTCTGCGTAGAGAAGCACCTGCCCGTGTCGAAGATCACCGTCTCACTGACCATCATGCGAAGCTATATAATCAGCATATCTATGCTCTGCCATTGGTCGCTAAAAATGCGCGCATTGCGCTCCATCTACAATAGCCAGCCTGTAGTAACGATAGCCACCCTCCACATTCGATCGACTTGTGGGCTGAACTGCTGTAGCATCCCCTCTGTGATCAACTCGTTGAGGCTCAAGAGAGACCTCCACGAGACTCCAAAAATACCAAAGATGTACCTCCAGAAGGCGACAGCAATCGGACAATTAACAAGCAAATGATCGAGAGACTCAGCATCGGCCAGACACATGCAACACATATTCGGACCGATAAAACCTCTGTGGAACATGGCGTCTGTGGTACGGAGAGCACCAAGAATAGCACGCCAGATAAAAGCAGATCTCCGCGGGGGAATAGCCGCATCCCAGATCCAGGAGCCCCAACGTACCTGGAGGCGGGTGGGGCATAGGTGATCATAGGCAGCTCTAGAAGTCAGGATGCCATCTCGTGCATGGGCCCAGATCGTCCTATCACTGCCTGGGGGCCCAACTGGTAACGTTTGATATCCCGGATGATGTCCGAAAAAGCCTCGCAAAACCGTCTATGGAAAACCCAGCGACCATTCTGCCAGCAGTCCGCTACCGCGAACATCATCTTAAGTGGTTGGTATACAAGTTTTTTGGCAATCAATGTTTGATTTAGAAAACGAATATTTACATATCAAAAAATCTTCTGCAACTGTTCAAAATCAAATTAAAGAAAGTTATGCGTCTCTCCACACATTTGATGCAAAACAAATTAAAGAAAAACTATTCAAAATCACCTCTCTCCCCCTTTCTTCTTCATCCTCCTCCTCCACCCTAACCCTCTCTCTCCACTCCCTACCCTGGTTCAGTCCCACCACCACCAGCTGGGTCGAGATCATCCATGTCTTCTTCGTGGATCTGTCCCCTTCCCACGGTTTCACCTGTCCATTCTCTTTGATGAGTAAGGCGTAGCCCTCGCCGAGGTCCCTATCCTAAGGCTACTGGGGGAGAGGACTTAACTAATGGTGGAGAGGTCCCTATGGATACTATTTTTAAGTTCAGAATATTTTTTACTCAAAAATATTATCTCTATCTCTATCATAAAAAAGAGTAATTTCATAATCGAATAATTTTAAATGCTTGATAAACTTCCAAATTTTATGTGATTTGTTTCTAAAAAAACTAAACCAAATTTTATGACATTTTTTTATTTTTTTAGTCACACAGTAAATTCTCGATTTTTCTCTTAAGCTTTCTTAGATAAATTTGTTGTAATTACATTTACTGTGATCTAGTTTTTAGCGGGTTGAAATGAGAGATATAGTAACGAGAGTATATATGGTCAGTTTGTGGATGATTCTCATTTTTTTTAATAAATAATTATATTAAAGAAAAAGGAAAATATTAATATACAAGGGAACTAAAGTTACTAAACCCCAAAATACAGAAAACGAAAACAGTTCCGTATACAGCAACAACAAAAAACCCCAAAGCTCGCACACGGACATCTACAGCAAAAGTCAATGAGACCACCCCGCAATCAACTCCAAGGGAAGGGAGGTGCGCGGTGGTGCGCCTCTGAAAATATATATATATTCAATGTACATTTAATTTGTAGTTGATTTACGTCAATTTTGCTATTTGTTTATATATATTTTGAATATACGAATATTTAAAATTCAAATTCAATTAAAATATAACTTCTATTTTTAATAAAAATATATATATGTGTATCAAAATATATTAATATAGAGATCTCTTTATAAAATTTGAAAAATACAATTTATTTATTGAAAAAGCATCAATATGACCACAAAAATAATATTCAAAAAAATATATTTATGTAAATAAACAGTGTAGCAAGTATAACTACAATAGATTAAAAAATATTAAACAGAAAAAGGGAGAATAAATTGGGTTAAAAAAATTATTCCAAACATTATAGAATGAAAAGTTGATTGCGCTGACATATTTTATTCTTTAATATTGACATCTTAACAATGTTAATATTTACATTATTACTATGTTAATATCAAAATGTATGATTTTTTTTGCAAGAAATATAAATTTTACATAAAAATGCACAAGATGACATGTTATTGTTAATACAAAATATGCAAATATGAGCACAAAATATATCAGTATTAACATATAACACATGTCAATATGACTGTTTTTTTATCTTAAATTTTTTCACCTAAAAAATTCACAAAAATTTTACATATGTCAATATTAACATAAAACATGTTAATATGACAGACAAAATATATCAATATTAAAAAATAAAATATGTCAATATTGATAAACAAAATATGTTATTGTCATCCTTTTTTTTTAAAAAAAAAATTTCCACCTGTTGCTGAAGTGGAAGGGTGGGGCGTGGACCCCATTGTCGGTGGCTGAGAGAAAGACTCGTGTTGTGAATGAGTCGTTGAGTGAGGTGGACATTCGAGTCAATGTTTTGGGTAGGGACAAGGTTGGAAAAAATCAAGGTGCAGATAGTTGGACCAAGTCACAAAGGTAGATAAATTCTTGTGATATTGGAAAGCGAAAAAAAAAAATTAGCCTAATAACATAAAGTATAAATGATTTAGCACCTTTACAAAGAAATTAGAAGAGCGGAAAAGTCGAGCGAGCTTACGAAGAAAACAACAAATTAAGCTGTCATTTCTTTCAAAGCAAAAGTGAAATTGATCGCCATGTACAAGTGCTGGTATATGACATGTCAATTGTCAATATAGATTTGATTTTCTTTTTGTATTTTATTTAAAGAATATGTCATATAACAATATAATATTTACCTAATATTAACTGTTATTTACGAACGTCCGATATCAGTGTCGTTCTAGATTCTTCTCCTCTCTTGGTGTACGCCCATGGAAATCACCTGATGCTCATTCATGTCATTCTGAATTTTTTTGTCCTCCTTTGCACAACCATTGAAGCTTTGATACTTAAATGAAATTGTTGCATGAAACGTGAATAAATGACTACGTCCGAATGTGCAAGCGCGAGAAACTCACTGGGGTAAGGTACTTCGAGTTCACCTCCGGGCGGGTGGGACGTTGCGTAAGGTGTAGACTTGGTGGTGATGGATGGCTCATATAATGTGAAATTTGTCGTGTTCGTGAGATCCGCTAGCCAGAGTCTCCCGTTGACCGTCGTCGTTGAACAGCAGTCTACGGACATGTTCTCTACGGCTTGGTAATAATCCGCGGCAGGATACGCGGATTGGCTTACGACGAACAAGAGAAGTAGGACTAGTACTAGTCGATTGTTCATAGTGTCGATTCGATACAGAATAGTTATGGAAGATGAATATTAATCTGATTAGCAAGTTCTAATCCTTCATCTCTCAATTCCTTAGAGGGAGGAGGGGCATTTGGTTGACTCTGAAGTCAACATATGAAGCTTCTTCGATCCATACGCGGGAGAAATAACGATTTCCAAACGGAGAAATTCTGAAGTCTTCTATTAGTAAAATCAAAATGGCCATTTTTCCACCATAATATTGTACAAACATTAACTTACCAAGAATATCTTCCTAGTAAGTACTTCATCTATTCACTTTAATACCTGTGCAAGAAATGATTTGTTCACTATTTGGGCAGACTAGAGTTTTTAATCTGTTACAGATAATTTTTTTAGGACAAGAACGAATTTAAGAAATATTCACTTCCAGGAGATCGTTTGAGTGACAGAAAAATAGCATAAGAATAACACCATAAATGATTTATGAACTTATAAGATATAACATATAGAAATATTCATTTCTATTTGAAGGTTTGACTCATAATTAATAAATAATTACAAGTTAATTACTTCATAATTAATAAACTAATTCATTAATAAATAACAAGATTTACTTTATAGAGAGGCCGGACTGATGCATGCAGATCACGTGGCAAAGCTACCCAGTATATAAGTCACTGAAATTTTATTCGTGACTTGGTCATTATGTAATTTTTTCCGTGACAATATATAAGTCATGAGATTTTTTTTTCACCTAGACAACATATTTATAATAAAATAATTGTAGTACTTATTTGATAATATTAATTGAAGAGTAACATCAAAAAGAAAGTAAAAGTCGATAATTGAACTTTCCTTTTCCTTTATTGTAGTAAGATAATACTCGATTTTGAAATATATTTAGATTTCTTGCTTGTTGATGCCCGTCATTCTAAGCCACTTTGCAATAGACGCCTTCAAATTTTCAATCATGTCCTTTTTTTTTTTAGAAATAATTGTCAATCAAGTCCTTGATAATACTTGAATTTGTGAAAGTACCGAATTTTCTTCGAGGCCATTCTCATCGATATGACATTTTGTTCAAATATCTTCTAATTACTATTGAGCCACAATTTATTTGGTAGTTCGTGATAGTCCATTGTCACGATTCTCTTCCACACAAAAATTATCATTGATCACCTCTTTATAATTTTTTTCAAAATTTAGAATTGTCCATTTAAGCGGTCCGGTCTCTTTATCACTAAAATGTCTACCACTAGATACAATTTCATCACATGCACAATCTTCGGTGACGTTACCTACGTGACGTAAGGAGGCTCTATATAAATAAGAGAACACACACACAAACTAAGCTACAAACACACGTAAAGAGGCTCTATCATATCGACAATGGAAGAAGGCAGTAGCGTGATAAAGAGGAGCACTATGGCTCTCCTCGTCCTCGTCCTCCTCGCGACCATCCAACCCGAACCAGCCGAAGCATCCCGACCACTGCTCGCCGAGACCACCGCGGCCAGGATGCTGGCTGACACCGACGGATGCGGGACCTCCTTCGTACAAAACGGCAGAGTGCATTACAAGTGCGGTAACGTTGTCCAGTACGCCCCTTGCGCTCGTTGCAAACCAGAAGTCCCAGTTCATTGCCGCGGTATCTATAAACGCAATTGTCCTCCAACCTAGCTGTACTTGATTGCCTAATCTTTAAATGTGTGGAGTTGTTGTTACCTCCCTACCTATGGTTTGTAAGATGCAAACTAGTGTGTGTTTTCCTTTTCATCGAATAAATCAACACAGTTTATGGCTCCCTCCGGTCTTTTTTTTA
Organism: Hypericum perforatum; assembly: GCA_012979155.1. Lineage (NCBI taxonomy): Eukaryota > Viridiplantae > Streptophyta > Magnoliopsida > Malpighiales > Hypericaceae > Hypericum > Hypericum perforatum. The sequence continues at coordinate 59,543 of SOPF01027364.1, forward strand.
ATCCTATTCTAGCAACGTGAGTGGCACATCACTAACGACAAATTCTACTCGCGTTATATTTTAACGACAGATCAAAATTTTAAACGGCACATCAAAATTTTGACATCTTCGTCCTCCTCGGTGTTTTTTTTACAACTTGTTATTGTTTTTTAATAAATTTTTTAATTAGTGTGTGTGGAACTCATCAAAATTTTACCGCGATAAAATCTATTGAAAACAAAATACAGTAATAACATCTTAATGTAATATCTGTAGATTTCATTTCATATCAGAATTCACCAAGTTAATTACATGACACGAGTATTTAAGTATTTAAATTAAATTACAAATTTTCATGTTTCTTTAGTTTTTTAATTTAAATATTACAAGATTTTACTTTTCAAATTTAAAATATATAAACAATTCACTAGATGTAGAAAAGTCAACTTCTAGTCATTTATTATATCATTCAATTCACTTGTATTTAGATTACACAATTGATATTTAACTATATCACAGCACAGTAACAACATAAAATGGATTATAATCGAATCAATGTCTAATTTAGGTCTAACAAAAATATAACTAAGGTGCAGTAGTCAGATATGATGGATTATTATCTAATCAATGTTTAATTTGGGTCTTAAGATATAAAATAAGGTAAAAGAATAAAAATAAGATCTAAATCTTATGAATTCATATCCTACCATAGACTATATTTCTAAAAAAGAACTACTTATATTCTACTCTAGTCTCTCTCTAGAGGCTTCATCGTTTTTTCTCACACGGCGCCTAGGGTTTATCAAAAATAATAGCTTTCCACGTAAATCTGGTACAATAACAAAGAAGAGACCACGCCTTTCAATTTTGGTGACTACGGGGGCACTCTTTTGAAGGCTTTAACTGGGGCGGCTGGTTTTGAGGGCTCTCTTTCGGTTAGGGTTGGGGGTATGGCACATTCCACGTCTGCAAGAGGGGGGGGAAAGGAGTCGAGCAAGGCCAGGGGGTGATGGAGAGGAGGACGACGTCTTAGAGCTACCGATTGATCTTAAACTAGTGCGCGAAGTTAACAGTCTCAAGGTTGTGGGGAGAGTTTGCTCAGAAAAGATGATTAATAAGGATGCGTTCCTTACAATGATGCAAAACTTGTGGCGCCCTCGGTATGGTATGGAAGGGGTTTCGAAAACGTAATCTGTTTCTTTTCACGTTCAAGGACGATAGAGATATTCAGAGAATCTTGTCGTCTCAACCGTGGTTCTTTGAGCGATGTGTCGTGCTTCTGGACATTGTACAAGGTACCATGCAACCCGGGCAAGTAAATCTCTTTTACGTACCTTTTTGGGTACAAGTGCATGACCTCCTGCTAGGGGGGTATGGAATCGAAGTAGCTCGCGTGATTGGTGGTATGCTCGGTGAGTTTATTACATGGGATGAGACTGAAGATCTTCGTGGAGTTTACATGAGAATAAAGGTTCGATGGGATGTCCGCAACAGTCTAATTCGCAGTAGAAGGGTCCGCTTCAAAGATGGGACACTGGTGATGGTTACTTTTAAGTATGAGTGGTTGGGATCATTTTGTTATAAATGTGGAGGACTAGATCACATTGATCGGGACTGTGACTTCGAAAGTGGGAATGAGGAGTTAGCCGCATTACCTCCACCATACGGGCCCTGGCTCCGAGCCCCACCTGGGAAACCTGCAACGATGCATGTTGAGAGTAAGGCTCAATCTGGTGCTGTGGTCAGAAAGGAATCCCTAGGGAAAAGTGAAGCAAGATCTCGAGTTTCGGTTGTTGTGGCAGAAGGAGAACAAAAAGGGATCGAAGAAGTTCAGGGATAATTGCGAAAGGTGACGTTGTTGTCAGAAGATGTTAGTTAGCTTGTGGCAAAAGGAAATTCAACACGATACATCCCCCCTCCCCTTAGAAATATGCTAGCGAGCTGGTGTAGTGATGGTGCTCCCTAGATGAGTTTCCCATAGTGTCTTCATCTCCCACTTCAAGATAGAGAACAATGGCAGGAGATGCAACGTGTGGATTATAAGAAGGAAAGGAAGTCAGATGGGATCATCTTCTTTGCCCTAAAATCATAATCGCAACTCACAATAGAAGGGACATCGACGGACATCATGGGCCCGACTGCTAAGAGACAGGGAAAGCAAGTACTGGCACCAGGGGAAATAAGTAGATGGACCCCGATGGTGATTGATTACGAAGGGGCAGGAAGAGTTTTAGAGGTGACAGGAAGTGACACTCACAACCACAGGGGCGTTAACATGGAGCAAGGGAGCTGGAAAAAGAGAGCAAGGAATGCTCATGTAAGAACGGTAGATATATGTGTTATACCGATATTACAAGTAGGTGCTAAGAGAAAATCCGAGGTTGAAGGGGATTCTAACTCTCGTGTTAGTAAGCGGATAATGCTTATTTTAGAGAGCACAGACAAACTTTATTATTGGCGGAGACTGCAAAGTAGTCCCGCCAGGATCAATGAATATCTTAGCATGGAACTGTCGTGGGTTGGGGAGTCCACGTGCAGTCAACTTAGCAAGCTAGTCAAAGCTTATAACCCCAATGTGGTGTTCTTATCGGAGACTAGACTGAAAGATTTTGAAGCAGAGGCCCTTAAATGGAGGCTTGGGTTCGAGTGTGGGGTATTTATGGACTGTGTAGGCGAATGGCGAGCTAGGAGTGGAGGTCTGATTCTCATATGGAGGAGATCTTTGGAGGTTATTCTGAACTCTTTTTCCTTGCACCATATTGAAGTTAGAGTGGAGGATGAGTATGTCTGGAGGTTAACTAGTGTTTATGGGTGGCCAGTAGAGGCGGAAAGGTTTAAAACATGGGAGCTCTTATCGACACTACATGATCAGATGTTTTTACCATGGTTATGTGTGGGAGATTATAATAAAATACTATCAATGTCAGAAAAGAAGGGTGGTAGAAATATTCCGCAAGCACGTATGAATGTATTTCTTTTGTGTATACAGGGATGCGGGCTCAGAGAGATTCAACAAGATGGCCCTCACGTAACTTAGTCTAATGGTCAAGAAGCGCTAAACACAGTGGAGTGCAAGCTGGATCGGTGCCTGGCTAACGAGCAGTGGTTTGAGTTGTTCCCTAAATCAAGAGCAGAGGCAGGCATTCGTATTAGGTCGGATCACTCCCTAATTACATGCAAGGTACAACGAGTTGAGCTAGTTCGGCCTGAAAAGAGATTCCAGTTTGAGACTATGTGGATGCGATAATTCAACAGGGATGGCAAATAGCAAATGAGGAAATGGGTATTAGCGGGCACATTATGGCTTGCACAGAAAAATTACGAAAATGGGATAGGCAAGTATTTGGCAATGTACGGAGGCAAACCCAAAGCATAGAGAACAGAATTAAAACATTGCAATCGGCACCATTAACCAAGTATGTGAAGGACCAGCTTGCGGTTTGCCTGGAGGAGCATGAAGAACTTTTATTAAGAGAGGAACAGATGTGGGCCCAATGTTCGAGAATTGACTGGCTCCGGGAGGGGGACAGGAGCACTAGGTTTTTTCATTCGAGGGCTAAAAGCTGCCATGAAAGAAATTGGATTTCGCAGATTTGTAATGAAGATGGTGTCTTAATCCAAGAGCAGCAGGATATATTGGACGCCTTCTGGAATTTTTATATATCGTTATTTACTTCTTCTCAGTGTATTCAGGTGGAGAATATCATCAATTATGTAGAGCCAAAGGTGACAGCAGTGATGAATGAAGCACTTATGAAGGAATAATCTGCGGAAGAGGTGAAGAATCCCATTTTTCAAATGTATCCGACAAAAGCACCGGGACCAGATGGCATGCCACCAATATTTTTTCAAAAGTATTGGTCGGTGGTTGGGCCTGAGGTCACTCGAGCGGCTCTTGAGATCTTAAATGGAAGGCAAGACCCATCAAGTATAAACTCCACCATCATTGTCCTCATCCCGAAGGTCAAAAATCTGACCCAGTGTTCAGAGTTCAGACTAATCAGTCTTTGTAACGTGGTGATGAAGCTGATTACCAAGACCATAGCCAATAGACTGAAGGAATTTATGAATACTATTGTGCATGATAACCAGGGGGCATTCATACCGAGAAGACTTATCACTGATGTTGCATTGGTTAGTTTTGAAGCTTTTCACTACCTCAAGAGGAAGACTCATGGCAATAAGGGTTTTTGTGCTTTAAAGCTAGACATGATGAAAGCATATGACAGGGTTGAGTGGGATTTTTTAGAGAAGATGATGAGTGCTTTAGGGTTTGGCAATGATATTGTGGATCTTATCATGCAATGTGTGAGAACTGTCAGCTACTCCATTCAGGTGAATGGTGCAATTGGTGAATCTTTTAAGCCTTTGAGGGGGCTTCGACAAGGGGACCCCTTATCTCCTTACCTTTTCTTATTGGTGACTGAAGGCTTTGGGGCTTTGTTAAAAAGGGCGCATGTCCAAGGTCTTCTACATGGAATTAAGTTAGCAAGGGCGGCCCCAACTCTCACTCATCTCTTTTTTTCGGATGATGCCCTCTTGTTCTCCCGAGCTAATGAGACCGAGTTTAGAAATATATTGCAGTTACTAGAAGATTATGCACAAGCCTCAGGCCAGCGAGTCAATCGGAGTAAAAGTACGGTAACCTTCAGTAGGAATGTAGGGGAAGCCGAAGTGGAAAGATTAAGAGGAGTTCTGAGTTTTCGTCTAGGTGGTGAGGAGGAGACGTATCTAGGCCTCCCAAATGCTATTGGCCGGTCCAAGAAGAATATTTTTCTCATCTTGAAACTTGGATTAAGGACAAGATTGGGGTTTGGAAAGTGAGAACTCTGTCCCGTTCATGAAGAGAAGTGATGATTAAGTCTGTCCTTCAATCCATTCCAACATATGTGATGAGCTGTTTTGAACTCCCCGTTGGTACATGCGAATGTATTGAAGCTCTTTTATGCGATTTCTATTGGGGTGGCTCCAGTGGGGAAAGTAAAATCCATTGGCATAGTTGGGATCGCCTTTGCCGTTCAAAAAGGGAGCAATCTATTATCCACGAATTTCCCTTTTAGAGCTGGAGTCGGGAACGAGAATCAGTTATACTTGGTGAAGTATACTAAGCGGAATTCAGTTATTAAAACATGGATTAGAGTGGAAAATTGGAGCTGGGGTCTGGGTACGAGTATGGGATGATTGGTGGCTGCCCAGTACGGAAAATGGACAACCTACTTACCGTTTCCCTGGTACGGATTCCTTTAGGTTTGTGTCTGATTTTATTTTTCAGGAATCACGTACGTGGAATGAGGAGAAGCTTAGGAGTTGTTTCCTAGAGGAGGATGTGACTCGGATTATGAATATACGCTTAAGTCTAAGAGGACCAGAGGATATTATAAGGTGGCGGCATACGAAGGACGGAGAATACACTATTAAAAGTGGCTACCACGTGGACTTTAATGATTGGTGGGCCGAGTCTTTATTGGCATCTATCCCTAATATTGGGTCACAAAGCTTCTCAAATGCTGGAGTATGAAACGCCCTCCTCGAATGAAAACCTTTATATGGCGTGTAATGGATAATAACTTACCAGTATGGTCAAATCTGATCAGGAGGGGTATGGAGGTGGATGATGCTTGTCCATTATGCGGAATGGGTTCTGAAACTATCCTACACCCGTTTTTCAATTGTCAGGTTGCACATCGAATATGGCATGATATGGATATCGTTATTGTTATGACCCTCATTAACTTTGTCTTGGTTGTGATCGCTTGGTCCGACCTTTGATTGTTTTGTGTGGTCGGTTTTAAAACTGTGTTGGTTAAATTCGTCGACCTTTGGAAAAATAGGTATAACTTTTTTGTGTGAGCTCCAATTTGGATGATTCCAAATCATGTAAGTCCGCAACGTATTAGTCTACTACTTTTGTGATTCGAGTTTTTTGATTTGAGCCTTGTATTTTGGAGTTTTGAATGAATTTTGGGTGGGTTAGGAATGATAGAGTTAGTTCATTGACGTTTGGTAGAAAAATCATAACTCTCTCATACGAACTCCAAATCAAGCGATTCTAAGACGAGTAGATCCATAAAACCTAGATCTATAACTTTGTTTTGGGATGCATATTTTCAGAAATGAAGCCCACGGGCGTGGTTTTTGAAAGCCACGGGCGTGGTTTTTCTCGATCTTGAATTGGCCAACCCCTGCACACTTTACTTCAAAAATCCATAACTTCCTCATACCACCTCCGATTTGAGTGATTCTAGTTCAAGGATGTTTGTAACATCCAGAACTACAATTTTGATGATTTGAGTTTTGACATTTAAGGACTTATCTGATAGTAACATGTAAGGGTTTTTGGAGCTCGGTTTTAGGTATAATTTTTATCGGTGTTGAGATATTTTGCCAAATGGTAAGCAATGTGGCAAATATGGCTTAAGGATTAATTTTAGGACTTATTAGAACTTAAGTAGAGGTTTAGGAGTATTTAAGAATGACTTAAAAGAGTCAAGGATCAAAAGAGAATAAGGATGCCCACTTGTGTTAGGTAAACTTTCCATTTAAGGAAAGTATGGAGAAAATATCTATGTAAATGACTTAAGGCTTAGTCATTTGAGCTCATCCATTGAAAGTATGGAGAAAATATCTATGTAAATGACTTAAGGCTTAGTCATTTGAGCTCATCCATTGAAAATAGAAAGAAAAACAGAGAGAGAAAGGGAGAAAACGTGGGAAAGAAAGGGAGGAGAAAGAGGAAGAAGATTCTTGGATTTTGGAGCTTGGTAAGTGAGTTTTAACCTTAAGTCTTTTAGAAATAAGTATAGATCCTTTCATTACCTTGAATTAGAAGTAACCATGGAAGATTTTGAGCAACTTTTACTATGACCAAGGTGAGGAACTTGAGATTAGTTGAGGTAAGATTTGATGATTTATGGAAGTTTGATGATAAGCTAAGTTTTAAAGATGTATTTAAGAACCATTGTGAAGTTTTGAAGATTTTGTTGTAGAAATCCAAATTTAGGAACTTTAATGAAGAGTGCTCAAGTCTCCTTGTGTTTGAGAGGTTGATATTGATTAGAGTGTTGTTTATATGATTTAGTTGATCACTTATTGGAATCCAAGCACCGAGGAACATAAAGCGAAGAACAGAGATCTTAAGGAACATTTGCGATATTTTATTAAGGTAGGGAGATATTATCCCTAACCTCTGTTTTGACTAGCATTATTTGTTATAAACTTGTGATGTTGGTTAATATGATGATTATGTGGTTATATGATGGATTGTGAAAGTGAGTCTTTATTTTGTGTGATTTGGTGATTTTCGGTTATGCATGATTTTGATAAATATGAGTCTTGTGGATTATGAATACACGGTTTTGAACATTATGAATATGTGTATAATATGTATGAGTCGATTTGTGAGATGGCGGATGATGAGGTCTACCCGTGACCAACCGGGGATGTTGGCACATGTGCACATATTTTGAGGATACATTGGATTTGTTATGATTATGATATGGCCGGCGGAGTTTGATTATGAAAGCGCTATAAGATATGGTATCCTCGTGTTGTGAGAGGGAGTGACACATTCTAGACTTATCTGAAGTTCATCCATGATATGACATTTGCGATGCCATATTTGGATCAGAACGTTCCTATGTGTATGATTATGAATTCGTCTTTATTTACGATTGAATTACTTGTGATGTGCTAAATGTTAATTTGGAACATTTGTCTATGCATGAATTTGTGTCAATGTATGTGGTTGGTTAGTTAATTATAGGTTAGTTTTAATATCCTCTACTAAGTACTTCCAAGTACTTACCCCCTCCTCCACAGGTGACGAAGTATAAGTTGTGTCAGAAGAGTTTGGTTTGTTCTTTGTGTGAAACCGTCGTCTTCTTCCGGGTTTCTCAAAGTCTTTGGATGGTACTTTCTTATTGTAATCTAAGTCGTGTCGCTTCGTTATACATTTCTAGGACCTTATGTATGAATTTTAGTATTTAGAATAAGAATATTGTAATGTATATGTAATATATATGAAATACGCTTCCACAAATGATTATGATTCTGCACTATGATATTTGTTTGTTTGTATGAGGCTGGTTGGGCAGCGGCTCATTGGTTTAGGTGAGCGTGACCCAGTGTCATGTCAGCTACCCGATTTTGGGCCGTGACAGTTATCCACCCTCAGGTACAGGGACACACTTTCGAAGCTTTATCTTCTTTGTTCTCCGTTCAGGACACAGCAGAATGCAGCCGTCGAACTGCTACAATGTGGTCTATGTGGAAAATTTGTAACTTGCGGGTGTTTAAATTGTTAGAGAAAGTGATAATCTCTGCTGAACTAATCAACAGCTTTCAGTTCCTTCGTGACTTCTTGGAGGCTGGAGATTAATGGCAGCAAGCCATTGAGGAGTGCATGCTGGCGTCCTACTGATGGGGGATGGTACAAGGTAAATATGGATGTTGGAGTCAATAACAATGGAGGGGGGTAAGTGGGGGTGAGTTTAAAGATGATCACGGTCAGTTTGTCGCAGCAGTGGCCAGAATCTACCCGCATCTACACCATCCTACTTTGCTGGAGGGCCAAGCAGTGTTGATCAGGCTTGAATTTGCAGCTTCGCTAGGCTTGGCTTGGGTGGTCGTGGAGTCGGACTGTCAGGTGGTGGTGAATTAGTTATCCACAAATGTAGCCTTGATTTTGGATGACTGTCGGGCGCTTGCGCCTACTTTTGATCAACTCCGATTTGTTTATGCATGCAGGGAGGTGAATGGTGTTGCCCATGCACTGACCAAAGTGATCATCCCACCGAATAATGAGTTATTGGTCTTTACTTGGCCACCGGACTGCTTACAGAAAGCTCTACAGAAAGATGTTCGTACAGATGAAAGAAGATGATAGAGGAGCAGTTACAGTGGGGTTGTATTTTTTTGCAGTTTCTTTCTTCCTTTGGTATGTCGTTGGACGGTTTGCTTGTAGCAAGCTCATGGAGTTCACTATACTCGCAGTGTTATCGCTAGAGCGATCGACTTCTCGCAGTGCACTTTTTTCCTACTCTGGGTTTTTCCATACGGGTGGGTTTACCAGAGTAGGTTTTTAATGAGGTCGATGGCTGCAACCTGATCCTTGTATCAGGGGAACTCTATGAGCTACGGTTAACACTTTGTTTGTTTTTTGGTCCTCCTCCCTTGTTAGCTGTTCTGCCCCGGGGGTAGCCTTGATGTTGGGTGGTGTCGTTGTTCTACTTAGGGGTGGACAAATAAACCGAAACCCACAAATCCGAACTGATCCGAATCAAAAAATCCGACCCGAATTGGACCCGAAAAAAATGGTTCGGATTGGATCTACTTTTTAACAAAATTTGGTTCCCGGGTCCGGATCGGATCCAAGCTCACAGATCCGTTTGGACCCGATCCAAATTGATATATATTAATTCTGGGCTTTTAAAATTTTAGTTCAGGATCCTAGCCCACTTAAGTCCAAGCCGACAGTAATTTTTCATTCAACTAAACTACATGTCTACATCCCAATAATTGGAATTGTCGTCGTTCACAGTGAGGAAAAAATCACACGTGAGGAAAAAAATCAATTGTGAATCCTAAAGTCCTAAACCACAACAGTCAGCGACGGTCGACGGACATCCACGATCACGGAGGCACGGACCACGGCAGCTGAGCTTGTAGCTCGACACTCAAGTATCCCCTTAATCCCTTTATCGTCGTTCACCCTCCCGGAACCCGACTCGCCTCCTCCTCGGAACCCCTCGAACCTCGATCTTTCTCTTGAGGATATATGAGCGGCGTCCTGGTTCCGGTGGACAGAATTGGGGAATTAGGGTTTCGCTTAACGATTTGGTGGTTATTTGTCGATTGAATTCCCAGATTCAGATACCAGTTTTGGATATATGATCTTGGTGCTTTCGTATGTTATTGGATTTGCAGATCTTGTTGATGGTTGGATGACATTGTTGTTTCGAATTTTATGGTTCGGGTCCGGGTCGACCCAGACCCAAATTTCGGGTCCGGGTCGGATCCGAAATTAAAATGGTTCAATTCGGGTCTCATAATTATCTGATTTTTTGGTCCGGATTTTTCGGGTCCGGGTCGGATCGGGCGGGTCGGGTCTTTTGCCCACCCCTAGTTCTACTCCTGTGTGCCTATGTGTGGTGTTGACCATGTTCGTCTGGCTTGTAACTCATGTTCATGTCTTATCAATGAAATGCCATATTCCCGCCAAAAAAAAATCAGCATAATATCTACTCACAAAATAACGATTAGCCGGCTCCAACTCATAGATATGAATATTTTTGTATTGCTTTTATAAATTTAAATCTCTGGATATTTATCTGAACAAACTTGGTTGGGCAGTTCCATCCTATCAGGGACGTATATAGCATGTGGGGGTAATTGCCCTTACCAAAAACAATTATGGGTATATATTTAATAAAAGAGTTTGTTTTAATTAATTTTGATTAATTCGTCTTTGTTATAAATTGTTTTGTATTTGTTTTCTCAATTATAAAAATTCCATAAATATTTTGTCCTCATAATATAAATTTTCTGGATCCGTCTCTGTTTTCTATACATCAAAATAATACGGCGAGGTCAAGACAAAACGCTAATATGGTAATTTCTTTCATTCTGCCAACGTCCAGACAGACGATGAAATGACAATCACTCACTTAACATGCTTAATCTAACAGTCTCTTACGTGTGGAACCCATCAAATTGGACGATCTTAGAAATATTGTAATACTAATGTCACAAAATTTATCGAGAAGTTTATCACGGAACGTTTGAAAAGAATATTCGAATTATTCAAACTAAGCCAGCGCCATAAACAAAGGTAGAACGACTTAATGACCATATCAAAAGAAATTAGAAACCAAATCAGCCGACGCAGATGCATTAGTCTCGCGGTAGGTCGATAAATATAGATGATTCATGAATTTGAATTTGGTTCGGACTTAATAAGTAATTTTGTGTAGTACAAAATCGTGACGGATCGCATTGATATTTTTTTCATGAGATAATTAAATTTTGTTCATTGCAATACCGGCAATTTTCTCATGGAATATCGACATGTGTATTTTTGTTTTTTTAGACAGACCATGCTTATATTTTCTTCATGTTATATTGATATTTATTTCATGTGATAGTGACATGTATAAATTTTTTTATTTTTGCAATATCTCACATTTTTTTCCATGTGATATTGGCTTGTGAGTTTTATCCTACTTTGGTTTCGTAATTTTTGGATTTTCACAAAAAAATCCTCACATCTATATTTTGTATTTTTTAGATTTGCAATATTGACATTTTCTTCATGTGTTACAATTCGTGTACGAATGTTTGTTTCACTTTAGATCTATGATTTTTGAATTTTTGCCAAAAAAAACTTATTCAATGCATTTCAAAAAAATATGATTTTATCCCCAATCCATCCCCATGATTCATAATCTTCCGGCACTATAGTATTGGATCTTATTTTAGAAAGTGAATGTTGAAATATTTTTTTTTTCATTAACGTATAATATATTAAACTTGCCGCTGTTCTCACAAAGGAGATCTTGTTATTTTTGCAGCAAGATATACAATTCCAAGGTTCTGCAACACATGCTGCTTCACTATCTATGCCATATTAAGACTACTTAATCGCCCTCATAAAACCTATGTTGTTGCAATAGAAACTTCTAAAACTAACGGCCACTAGGATGCATAATTTCTGAGAAAACCACACCTGAATTCAACGCCTCAGAAGAATTCCCACTGATAAGGCTCTGCTCTTCGCTAGAAGTGATCGTCCCCGAAGCAAATCCGCCGAGCCTCGAATCGACCACGATCCCGCTGCTAATGCTGAACAAGTCCTCATTGTCATCTGCGGTGGACGACCCTCCTCCGAACCTGAAGGGTGACTCCATGTCAAGTGACTCAGCATCAGCCTGATCATACTCCAAGCCATAGCTACTACCCTTGATGCTGGACTTTATCTTCAGGGCTTGCTCCTTCGCGGTCTCCTGCAGCTCCAACGCGAACTCGAGCCCCCATACCACATCGCTCATCGAAGGCCTGTCCGCCCCGCCGTCTGCAAGACAACGTATCACCACTTCCGCATACTTCCTGAGGCATTCCGGTGCGATCTTTCCCTTCAAGTAAGGGTCGACGATCTCGGCAAGCTTGTCATTTCGGTAACTCTGTCTAAACCACTCTGCCAAGCTCATCGGTCTCTTGCCAATCGATGAATTAACTGGTGGCCTCGCGCATAAAACCTCACATAGAACCACCCCGAATGAGTACACGTCGGATTTCTCCGTGAGCTGTTGGCGTCGGTAATACTCGGGATCCAAGTATCCAATGCTTCCTTTCACCACGGTGCTGATATGCCCGTTGGTGTCGCTGTTTGGACCGACCTTTGAAAGGCCGAAGTCGGACACCTTGGCAATCCATTTTTCATCTAACAAGATGTTGGTGGTCTTCACATCCCTGTGGATAACCGTGTACTTTGCACCCGAATGCAAGTACTGCAACCCGCGAGCCGATCCAATGCATATCTCGAGCCTCTGCGACCACGAGAGCGCAGGATTGTCCGTCTTGTACAGGTGGTCGCGGAGTGTCCCCCGGGACATGTAGTCGTAGACAAGGATCATCTCGTCGTCTTCGTTGCAGTACCCGATGAGGGACACCAAGTGGAGGTGTCTTAGTTGAGACAACATCTCGATCTCGGTCTTGAACTCGGTCTCCCCCTGCGCTGACCCCTGCTTCAGCCGCTTGATGGCGACTTCACTCGACACGCTTCCGATGAACCCTTTGTACACGTCCCCGAACCCGCCGGCCCCGATGATGAATACCTCGTCGAAGTTGTTGGTGGCGGCCTTGATCTCCGCCAAAGAGAAGTACCTACACAACCCCGAAGGCAACGTACCCTTATCGGACTTGTTGCCGGAGGTAGCAGCCGTTGTGAAAGAGTCCCACCACGACGAGGAGGTTGTCGTTGGATCCTTTCCCGTCCGCCTCCTCCTTACAATTAACAACGCTAAGAACACTACCACAGCAACAGCAACGCATGCACCAACCACCCCGCCAATGACACCAAACTTGGACCCGGACCCGGACCCGTTTCCGGCTGAAGAACTCGCTCCAGGCGGATTGGTTTGCTTGGTTCGAGCCGAGTACAACCTTGTTCCCGCGAGATCACCACCCGGATTGCTTGCCTTGAGAATCTCAACTCCGTTAAGTATAGCATCGGAGAATTTCGTGAGTTGTTCAGGCGCCGGGTGGAGCTCAACGGAGAGGTTCATTTTAGCTGTCTCTTGTGCTCCTTCCGGCGTCCCAAACCAGATGGAGTAGTCCCTAAACAAAGGGACACCAATCCCTCCGGCCAATTTCGTCACGTCTAATGTTTTATCCACCATGAACGTACCCACGTAGACGGAAGAAACCTGATAAGTAGATTGGTTATATTGGAGTATCAACTGGCAGAAGTGAAGCCTGACGATGTACGTGAACCCAGAGTCAACCGGAAACCGCCACGTCAGATTGTTCCGGTAGCTATTCGTCTTGTCCCCGCCCATCGCTTGCAACGTCTTGTACACCGTCTCCGGGGCGGTGTAGTTCTTCGCGTCGCTCGTGTACTTTAGAGGGAGCGTGTTGTTGTTGTCTTTTGCGACGGCGCCGTTGAAAAGGGTGTTATCAGCGTAGAGTTGCTCGGAGTCCCAGCTCCGGTACATCCCGGTGTCGTCCACGGGGGGTACCTGCGACCCGCCGACGTTTATCCGGTACATGAGCTCAAAACCGGTCTGGTTAGTCACCGAGAACGTGGACCCCACCTCGCTGTTCGCCAGGTTAAGCTCTTCCTCCCTGTAATACAAGCTGGTCGGCATGGAGACAACTTCGATCCCGTTGACAAAGGCGTACGCGTTAGGTACGACCGAGCTTGGTTCGAACGTCACGTTCAGGATCTTCTCGTCGTCTCCAACATTTACAACGAACTCTTTAACGTAAACAACGGACTGTGTTTGATCCTCATCACCTGTGAAGTTAGTGAGGAGGGTGAATCCTCCCACCCGAACGGAGAAGACCGATGGGTAGTTTTCGAAGCTCGGGTAGGTGCTGGTGGGATAAAAGTGGAGGCGGATGAACTTTGGTCCGGGAGAGACCGGGAAGGAGTAGGTGAACTGGGAGAGGGAAACTCTGGCGTTGAGGTAAGGGACTGTTTGGCCTGGAGGTGGGTCAGAAGCGGTGGAAGCTTCGGACTTGTTCGTGGTAGGAGGTTCTGTAAGTGTGAAGAGCTTGGAGGTGGATAGATCGGGAAGCCAGACCCGGCCGGTGTCCGGGACGCCGGACGAAGTGAGCCGGCCACAGGCGAGTGGTGTGTTCTCTATGGGCTGGTATGGGTAGGTTTGGGATTGGGCTGTTGCTGGGTTAGAGATGAGTTGGGTGAGGAAGAAGAAGAGGGAGTGTAGTTGAAGTAGAGTCCATTTGTGGGTGGTTCGGAGATCCGCCATTTTTGTCTCCGGTTGGTGTGAATTCCTCAGAATGGTTCGAGCGAAGATACTTGAAGTGGATGATGAGTGACAGGTTGACACCCAAGTCAAATGTTAGAGCTAGGCACAAGGTTGGAAGAATCAACGTGACAAAGTTTTAACCAAATTATATTTAAAGTATATTTATGTTTTTTTTATAATTTGTGACTAGGTAGACCTAACCATTATTAGATTTGATTGGTGAATTTGATTTGATTAGTAAAAAAATCAATTTAATTCTTTTATTTGTCGATAATTCGCTTCGAATTCGTCCAAAAATAAATTTAATATGGTTTATGATCTCTACACTTCGTCGAACTAGCAAATTCAATTCGAATTTAATTTTAGTTACGAGTTAAATTTGTGTAGAATTGATTTGAACTTTTTTTTAATTCAATTCTAATTCTATAAATATACCCTAAATTTTTAAAAAATTACATGTTCCAATCTCAATAATTTACTAAACATAATAGTTTACTTTATTAGACCACTAAAAAAATAAGCTATATTAATTGCTACGAAATATTAGTGAAAAAAATTGTAATCTTAAATCGTAATCCTAAATGCTAATCCTAACACTAAAAAATGAACATAATGTACATTCATCTTGTAAATTTAAAATTTTTTAATATTTTTATTAAAGATTAAATATTAAAGAATAAATTCAAATTCGATTGAGTTTATTTCAAATTCGATGATCCATATTCATCTTTGATTTATTGTTGAATGGTATAATTTAAATATTTGGTAAATTTGAATACAAACCAATCTGATTTAAATTCCTTAAAATTAAAACCTTCATCTGATCTAAGACTCCCTAAAAAAAATCAGATCTAAGACTAGATCCAAATTCGTTGAATAAGACGAATGGAAGTTGCCGACAGGGTAAAGTTCCCTAGGAGCCGAAGTTGACTTTAGCAGGGGCCACCCACGATTAAAAAAGTAGCAAAAGTTGAGGGAGTTTGTAATATAGGAGAATTGTGGGGGTGGAACTCGAGTCCAGATTAGGTGGGGATTAGGTGTTAATCCCCATGGTGAGGAGGAGGGTATAATTGGTATACTATTAATTAATTATAATCCTAAAAAATAGCAACCATTAAATACAGAATCGTAATCCCTTAAATCATGCCACTAAATTAGTAACTGATCAATATTCAAAAATTAAAATCTCTAAAAAAATAATTACATCTTCAAAATATTACAGCCAAAATTAATCACTATTTCATATTTTCTGACCATCCTCTTCGCCGAACTATCATCTCCGCTGACCATCCTCACTGAATTCAAAACATTCAAAATAAAATCTCTAAAATAAAATACCATTAACAAAAATAATCAAACAAACGAAAACAATCAAATAGACATAAGAAGAAGTTTCTCCTGCCGGAAAAAAAAGTAACCAATATATCACAACAAAAGTACCTATATCAAAGAACACATATACCAACATTAAAGAACAAGGTACCAATATTAAAGAAAAATGATACCAACATTACAGAACACTGTTACCAACATTAAAGACAAAAAATATAAATATTAAAGAACATTGGTACCAATATTAGTGTTACTGGTACCAATATTCACAATCAATGATACCAATATTGGTCTTACTGAGTACAAATATTCACAACAAGTGATACCAATATTGGTCTTACTGGATACCAATATTAGCATTGAAGGTACCAACATTGCATGTAACATGTACCAACATTGTATGTAACATGTACCAGCATTGCATATGACAGCTACCCACATTGCATATAACGTGTACCAACATTGCATATAACGTGTAGCAACATTGCATATGACAGCTACCCACATTGCATATAACGTGTACCAATATTGCATATAACGTGTACCAACATTGCATTTAACGTGTACCGACATTGCGTCTGGGTGTCGGGCACGTGACTGCGGCTTGGAGACGGCGGTGCGACGGGCCGGAGGGTCTGAGTATCGGAGGGGTTAAGGTTGGGGGGTCTGAGTGAGAGAGCTTGGAAACGGCGGGGCGACGAAAATTGGTAGGGTCGATTGTCGGGGAGACGAAGTGCTAGATCAACGTAAAAGGTGAAATTGGTGGGGTCGGACAACCGCTGTCGAGGAAAAAGGATGACCGACGGTTTCATCAGATTTAGTTTTATTTCAGTATAAAAGAAGAAACCCAATTTCACCTTTTGCAACTAAAAGACGAAACCCAATTTCACCTTTTCTAAATTTCCTTCGGCAGTTTATTAAAATAAGGCTCCCTTTGCAATCGGAAGAACATGAAACGAAGGTAGGGATTAAGAAAGGAAGAAAAAATATTGAAGTTAGGGTTGTTTACGGCGGCAGAAATCATGGATACCAAGGATATTAGAATATAAAAATAAAATTTAAATTAAATGTTGATAGAGTAAATCACGGGATTATATTTAAATTTTTTTAAAAATTAGGTGTGATAAGGAAATAATAGATAATTAGAGATTCAATTTATTAGTCTAATACCAACTTTACCCTCAAACATAATGACCGTTAGATTAAGATTTTAAGGTCAAAATTTTCATCCAATGGATTAAAAATAATCCCCATCATGGGGATAACTTTTTAGACATCCCCATATAATCCAATACCGTGGAACTCATAGAGAAATAATAAAGGAACGTTTTTATTAATGAACAAATTAATTTTTTATCTAACATGTACTTGAATATTCACTAAGTTAATTATTTCAAATTTTTCTCGTGTACAAAAAAATTAAAAATGGCTAAACACTTTTCAACAAATATTTTAACAAAAGTTTACGGTCACAAATTTGAATGGATGGATTAACACCGAACCGAACTCATTATCAGAGGATTGAAAAAACGGTCATTCGATAATAAATAATTGCTCAACTACTATCAATGGAAGCAATAATTGCATCCACAAAACAGTAAGGTCAGTCTGTCCCATTGCACAGCATATGTGCTATTTTTTATTTGTATCATATCTCATCACGAATAATATTGCACTGATTAATTTTTAATTTATATTCGAGTCGAGAATTTCCGAAAGTTACATATACATGCTCCTTATAACAAGAGAAACCACACGAAGCGAATACACTGCCATCTAGCTAGAAACACAAACACAAGACAGAGGGACTCCGCAAATGGAGGAAGCAAGTACTGTAATAAGGAGGGGCATGTCAATCCTCCTCCTCCTCTTCGTCATCCTCACGACCATCGGATCCGAAGCGGCTGAAGCAGCGCCACCGCGACACAACACCACCATGTCCATGGGAGAGGAGATGTACGAGGAGTTGGAGGTTCACATGGAATCCCACGCCGCAGCGAGGATGCTGGCCAGCGACTCGGACTGCGGGACCAGATTCGTACAAAACGGCAGAGTTCATTACAGGTGCGGCAACGTCGTACAGTACTCCCCTTGTGTCCCTTGCTCCAATAAAGTTCCTACTCAGAATTGCGGTGCCTATAATCGCAATTGCCAATAATGAATTGTCATGGTTGTTGGGTCGATCGAGTCGAGCCGAGTGAGTGTTTAGATACAGTTCTCGAGTTTCGGTGATCACTTGTGAAAATATATTGGATCGCCTGTGGGTTGATGATGGGTCTTTTGTCTTGATTTGTTTAACTTGGTTCTTGTTTGGCTTGTGTGCGTGACACTATGTTCCAAGTTAAATGAACTTGGTTTATTGTCAATTCAAAGCTTATTGTCTACAAGTTTTCCTTGTCGGCAGATGTTTCGAAACACAATTATTGATCGATGCGTAAAGAATAACAAATCGGAATTATTTTAATTTAAATAAGTATTTTAAATTTGAACATGTATTTGTAGGTCTACTCTTGGTATTTGATGATTTTACCCCCAAAAAAAAGTATATCAGAACAATTGCAAGTTAATGGTGTGTAAGCTGACGACCCAAAATAATGAGTGCTCTTTTGCTCAAATAGTTGTAACAATACTAATAAATATTTAGATCAATAATACTATTAATTCGAACTAAGAATCTTATAGACGTTCATGTATCTAAAAGAAAATTCCGAACTTTAGTAGGGGAATAGCCTTCATGTTTCCACTTTATTTTATGTTTGCAGCTATATTAAAATAGTGCTTGCTAACCCATTATAAGTGCGAAGTCTTCATCACGAGGACAAGAATTAGTGACACTCCTATTGAAAAATTAAACCATTAATGTATGACTTAAATAATTGGCCACCTAATGTTCTTGTCCGAGAGGAAGTGGAAGACCTCCGTGACATTGTGATAGAGACATTGACCAATAATCTTACCCCAAAAAAATATTATATTTTAGATAATGAGTAAAATGTCAACAAAAGTTATTTCATTTTGAAGAGATCAGTAATTCAAATTTTAGTGCTTTTGCAAAAAACATAAACTTGGGGAAAAAAATCAAAACTATATAAAATTCTGAAAAGTTTAAGCTTAATAAAATAAATTTAAAAATAAATATAAAAAATCCCACTGAGAATTCATTTACAGGAAAAATGTCGATGGAGGTTGCTTGCGATTTTGCCCAAATTTAAACTAGGTTGTTTGCCTTGAGTGAATTGTTTAGTTAAGAATTAATTTCATTATTTATTCTATTTACAAATTTGAGGTGTAACTCAATAATATTTTATTGAAAAATAAGTTAAATCATAGTAAATTGTTCTTCATAAATGTTGTTTGATTCTAAAAACCTAATTTTTTCTCAAAATAAGACATTTTGGATTTTTAGTATCAAATGATATTTAAGAAGAATAATTTATTATGATTTGACTTATTTTTCAATGACATTTTTTAGGTTACACACCGAATTCGTACATACTTTGTATTATAAAATCAAATCTTGACTAAATAATTTACTTTATTTGTAAAATACTCGTGTTAAACTTAAGTCATCAAATAAGGACAAAAGATTTGATATAACGTGTATTGAGTTAAAATTTTGTACGCATGATCTCAAAGTAAAAGTTTTGGAAAAAATAAAAAATCTTAAATAAATATTTTTAAATTTTTTATAGTTTTTTGATTTTTTTTGAATATTTTTAATTTTTTAAAACATAAAAAAAACTAAGTGACGTGAAAAAACTCCGACATTTAGGCATACATGGTTTTTTTTTCATTTCTTCGAAATAAATTTTTTTTTCGTATTTTGGTAATCGCGGATAATTTATCTATCTTTTGTACTCGTATATCATTTTTGTAATTTATTTTATTCGGTACAAATTTGATAATTTTGCTTGAACAATAAGAAAAATTCGAGAATAATCCATTAATGTACGGATTAAATAATTACCCATCTAACGTTTTTGTCCAAGAGTAAGTGGAAGACCTCCATGACACTAGAGACATGGACCAAGAATCTTAGCCCAAAAAAATTACTACAATGTCACAACCCGATCTAGGGTCGGTGACTAGCGCTAGACTCTGTAGCACATCAATAACATAACACGGAATCTAGCAAGTCACAAAACAATCTCATATCAAATCATATCAAGCGGTAGACAAATTACAACCCAAATACAAATTTACAAACAAAAAAATCACAAACATCTCCAAAAGTGCTTCTACTACGGAGCGTCTACACAGAAGGGAAACAAGGCACAATCCGGAGACCTCAAAAAGTAGCCCTCGAACAAAGAAGTGGAGCCTGAACCACGGACTCCAAAAACTCAATGAACTAAGGTCTCTGGAAACCTGAAATAGATAGTAAGAAGTAAGTGTCCAAAAACACTTAACAGGAGAATAGAACATAACATATTAGTTATGGATGACATATGCGTGCAACGAAACTTAACCATGTTCGACAGAACTCAAATCAAATGCGCGATGACCAAATGCTACACGCAATACCGAAACACAATGCAAATACAAATAGACATAACAAAACGATACAACATAGAGTGATGAACAGGTTTTTGTAATGCCCCTTCCTCTTACTGCAAGGATATCCAAATGGCCCAAATAGATCTCCATTCACACAAACACAAAGCTGGCGTATAAATGTAAGCTAACGATAGTATACAATGTAAACTAGTGATATCCCCAACCTATGAGTTCATAGACTAACATCCCCAGTTAGTACGAGAAAGCCTGTTCATTTCTCTCACAAAACACATGTCTTATCCGACGTACAACAAATGAATCATAATCAAATTTATCAGACATATCCAATCAGCTCGAAGCTGTTCACAATGTCAAACACATCAAAGTATGTCCAGACATATCAAAGACAAACACAAATGCATGTGACGCACACCATCAAGGCCGGAAACATGCACAAATCAACACACAACCAAAGTTGGCATGTATTATCCTCTTACTCGGACAAACAGCGCTCGAAAGTGTCAATTCTCAACTTCGATGCTCCTTTCACTCGTTAAGTTCCTTCAACCTCAGAAAATCTGTACAATAATCCAAAATCATATAACAAGGTTAACCCTTAGTTTTCAAAACCAATTCACCTCCAACACTTCGAAATGACCAACTTAGGTATATTCACAATTCGTCATCGCAAATCTTCCAACCATAATCAAATAGGTCAAACCCTTTAAACACTTGGTCTATACCCATCATCCCACACATATATAATCTGTATACAAGTCCACTCATGCCCAAAAATTCACACAACATTCTATTTTGCCAATCGTAAACTAACGGAGCGCATCGCAAGTTTCATCACAATTTTTCAATCGGAAACACATTAAGTACATCAAAACAACCCTAAGAATCACTTCAAACCAACTCCTTTTCATGTTCTCAAAAATTCAGACCCTTCAATTAACGTCAGATCTCAAGAACTCAACTCACCAAGCTTCATACTTCAAACTCGCACAAACCAGAACTCAAACTAACTGTCAGAACTTCAACGAGGCGTATAGACCGATTCCTTCAACCAAATCTATCATAAAATACATTTTTAGAAACCTCATGAAGTGTACTACAATTGACTTCATCACCCCCAAGTCCAAATCTGAGGTTAAATCCACTTACTAGGTCGATCTTCTTCGCGTCACTCTGCTGACTACTTCAGCGACGACCAGGCTGTTCAAATTCGATTTCCCGTTGATTCTTTTATCCAAATCACAAACGGTTTTCAGCACTAGAAAGATCTCTCTATGCTCTACAACTTTCTTCAGAATCATAAAACTTGAATCCTACTAGAGAGGGGCTTACCGAGTCTTAACTCTTTGACTTGCCTGCTTCTTCTTCTTTCCTCCAACCCTCTCTTCCTTTTTTTTAAGTTTCGGTTTGTGGCTGACTAACTGAGCTTCCCACCTCTTCTATACCCTTCCTGAGTGCAAGAGGTAAGTAGGTGATTCATTTTCCAGCCTTTCTTCACCTCTTTTTTACTTTTAACTTAGGTAAGTTAGTGATTGGTCCAAGTAACTTGGTGGTCCAATCACAGAGCAGCAACTTTCGGCCAATTTTACACCCATTTCTCTTCACTTCTGAAAGGCTAAGTTGTAGGTTTATGTGTCTAGTTTCCAAATTGTATTCACTCATGTCATTTGGAGAAAAATTAAAGAAGTTATGGCCGTTTAAGTACACAAAGGTCAT
Organism: Hypericum perforatum; assembly: GCA_012979155.1. Classification (NCBI taxonomy): domain Eukaryota; kingdom Viridiplantae; phylum Streptophyta; class Magnoliopsida; order Malpighiales; family Hypericaceae; genus Hypericum; species Hypericum perforatum. Next base: position 81,571 of record SOPF01027364.1, read on the forward strand.
TTTGCCCGAAATAAACCAACCAATTTTGCGAAACTTGGAAAAATCGTTGCGACAACTTTTTCGAACCTGAACCGACTTGCTAAGAAAACCAAAGGACATCTAAACACACTTCTGAAATACATCTCCTCATACAAATAGCACAATGCAATAATGGTAGACCACTTGCGAGGTTATCACATATAACGTCAACAACCCCACTGAGAATTCGTTCTTGGTTTGGCTGAAGGGAAACACTTGGCTATTAGATGTCTATGAGATAATTTTGAAGTATTTGATTTGAAAAAAAAAATTATTAGCTGATGGTTCCTAAAAATTATTTATCTAGCAACTATAATTTAAAGTTGCTGTATTTAACTAATGGTTGTTACAATATTAAATAATCAACATATAATCTTAAGTAAGAGGAATACTTTTTTAATAATATATACTACCTCAAATATTAAATTAAGATGAATATTTTTTAAATTAGCAGAAGTATATAAATAAATAATATGTACTATATTAATATTAAAATAGTAAGAACATTTTTTTATTAGCGACAGCATATAGATAAATAATATGTACTATATTAAATATTAAACTAAGATGAACATTTTTTAATTGGCGAAAGTAAATGATAAATAATATATATTATATTAAATACTAAATTAAGAGGAGCACTTTTTAATTGGCAAAATCATATAGATAAATAATATGTATTAAATATTAAATTAAGAGAGATACTTTTTTAATTGACGAAAATATAGGAATAAATAATATGTATTATATTAAATATTAAATTAAGAGAAAATATTTTTTAATTGACAAAAATATAGAGATTAATATTAAATATCCGCAAGAATTTATTTGCGATGGACCAAAAAGGTCCAAATAGATGTTTAATCGATGGCATTCGTCTCTAAGAAGTTGCATTGAATGTACATTTGAAGTCTAGAAAACGAGATAGAAAGTATTAAGGGTTGTTCCATCGTTTTCTTTTAAAGTTCAAATAAATATAGCATTAGTGCAAATTAAGAATTAATTTTATTAGATATATATTAAAAGAATAAAGTTTATTAATCATAATTAATTTTACAACGCAAGAGTAATAGTCAATACTAATTTACCAAACACTTTGCCATTTTTTTATAAATAGATTTGGTATTATAAATTTTTACAAATTTTACACTTAATAGTTGTCGAATGCTTCGTTAAATGGCTGCAAATGAAGTCACGGTAAAAAAAAAAAAAAACCTTAGGGAGACACTATTAGACATCAAATACAATACCATCAGAAAACAATTTATCAGCTGCATCCGAAACTATTAAACTGAGGACTTGCTGGTGGCACCAGAGAAAATGCTTCCAGACTTAGAAGTGCTAGCATCCTGATCGGGAAGATCCACAGGACCGAAATCCGAATCCGAACCCGAACCATCATCTTCGTCATCATCATCACCAATCTCTCCGAGCTTGTAAACTGGAGGAGCACGAAACGGAACACAAGGATACACACAATCACCACCACCATCAGCGCCATTCTGATCATCCTTTCGTTTCTCGATCTGTTCCGAATCCGCTGCATCCTGAAGCTTCAACGCGAACTCTAACGTCTCCATCACATCCCTCATGCTCGGCCTGTTCATGCCCTGGTTCCTTACGCACCGTTCCGCTAAGTCAACGAACATGTTGAAGCATTCCGGAGTGATCCTTCCCATCAGATAAGGGTCGATCGCTTCGTGGATGGTCCCTTGCTTTATACAGTTTAGAGCAAACCCCACAAGGCTCCTCTGATCTTCTTCTAGGGTCCCATCCACAGCTTTCCGAGCGAACAACACTTCGAGGAGCACCACTCCGAACGAGTATACGTCGGATTTCTCCGTCAAAGCTTGGCCCCTGAAGTATTCCGGGTCCATGTACCCCCATGTCCCTTTGACAACGGTCGTGACCGGTTTATCTTCGAGGAACATCTTCGAGAGGCCGAAATCCGATACCCTGGCAATCCAGTTCTCGTCTATCAGGATGTTGGTTGTCTTTACATCGCGGTGGATGACCTTGTTCACCGCACCTTCGTGCAAGTAGTGCAGCCCGCGGGATGCACCAATGCATATCTCGAGTCTTCGCCTCCAGGGGATCGGATCCTTGTTCGTTCCGTACAGGTGGCTATCGAGGGTGCCATTGCTTATGTACTCGTAAACAAGTGCCATCTCGGCCTTTTCATTGCAGTAACCGATCAGGGAGACTAAATTCGCGTGTCGAAGCTGGGAGAGCATCTCTATCTCGGCCCTGAACTCCTTGGCTCCTTGATGGTTTCGGGTTCTCGACTCAAGATCGGATCGCTTGATCGCAACCACCGTCCTGTGCGTCTCGTCAATCTGAATTTCCCCTCTGTAGACGTATCCAAAGCCGCCTCTACCGATGATCCTGTCTCGGTGGAAGCTGTTGGTTGCAGAGATGATTTCGGAGAGCGAAAATTTTCGACAGAGGTCTTTAGGCAACGAAGAAGAGGAGCCTTCCCTTGAGGGTTTTGAGTAGCTAGGCTTCAAGAACCAACTACAGATTGATGACTCGGGATCGGTACGATCCTCGTGGTTCTTCCTCTTCTTCAGGGTGCAGACAAGTATCAAGCAGACCAAGAACATCGTCAACAAGCAGAAAAGCCCCCCTCCCCCAATTAGTCCGTACAATGTTGCCTTATTGATGGACTTGTTGTCTGCTGGTTGCGGAGGTTGGTCCGCGGCTGGTGGTGCTGGTGCCGGAGCTGGAGGGGCTGGAATATCAGCATTAGCCGCGATGTTTCCATCTGGATCACTCAGTTTGAAGACCTCCAAACCATTCAGGATAGCATCCGCAAAGACACTCGCCGGGTGCGGATGCAGCTTTATGAAGACCATATAGCCGCTCGACCCGCTTCCTTTCTCAGATCGCACAACATAGTCCCTATAAATCGGGATATTCTTACCACCACTTGCCTCCATTACATCGAACCCGGCTTCGGCCGTCTGGTTGTCGATGTAGATCACGAACCGCCGGTCGTTTACCTCGGTCACCTGCAGATCAAACTCACAGAAGTGGAGCCTCACCAGGTGATCGAATCCCGATTCCACTGGTACGCCCCAGGTCATGTTGGTCATCTCGTTCGCAAGCCGGTTTCGTCCCATCGACCTCGCGGATTTGTACAGATCCTCAGGAGCTACGTACCTCGGTATTCTTGAAAAGTTCAGCATAACGTTCGGATCGCGGGGGATGACGCCGTACGAAGGAAACATGTAATCATTGTCCGGGTACCACGTTCTAAACATGCCAGTGTCGTCCATTTGCGATATCTGATTCCCGCCCACGTTGAGCCGACACACTACCTCCATTGCCGTGTCATTACCAATGCTGTTGTAGTACTCCTTGTCTGGGCCGATCAGGGGCGGGTTGGGGGAGTAATACAGCTCGTCGGGCATCGAAACGATCTCAATTCCGTTGACAAACACGTACGATCCCTCATAATCGCTCGAATAGAATGACACGTTCAGCTGCTCGCCTCTGCGAACGCTAACATAATATTCCAGGGAGAAATATGGGTAAGACCAATCGGCCGAGTAGCTCGAAGCACTGAAGTTAATGAGCAGTACATGGTTTCCTGCCTTGACGTTAATATAGTCCCTGGACTTGCTGAAGAATTGGTACACGTCAGGATAGAAATAGAGCCTCAGAAACTTCTTCCCCGGGATCAGAGCAAAGGAGTACGTGAACGTGGAGCGCGAGAGGCGTGCGTTTGTGTAAGGGATCCCATCGGTTGAGCCTTGGTAAGTTGCAGAGGCAGCTGTTGACTTGTTGGTCGGTGGTTCGGACAGGAGAAATCCTGAGGGCTTCAAGTCTCCCGCCCAGTCGCGGCCGTTCGGGTCCATACCTCCGGACGATCCGCAGCTGACAAGGATTTGATCGGTCGGAGTGTAAATGGAGTCGTTGGAAGTTGTGATCACGTTGAGATTGGCATGGAAAAGGAAGATGACGAGGAAGATGGTGAAGGTTTTTGCTCTGTGAACTTGTTGGTTGTTCATAGTTGGAGCTTTTGGAATTGGTATTGTACTTGACAACATCAGAATTTTATGCAAGATTTCTTCAAAAGAAGTAAGAAGAAACACAGGAATTTTTTTTGGGTAAATCTCTCTGTTTAATTCGAGAATTATTGAAGTGCTATTTAAGAGTAGTGAAGTGTCTTTTCTGTTCGCAAAACTTAAATCAAAATCCGCTTAAGTGAATCATAATCCCAGTTACAACTAGTAGGATGACTTCTTTTGGGAAGTCTTTGTTAATTATTTGTTGGATCACTTTGAAATCATCTTCCAGTTCCCCACCTAGTTCTCCAATGGAAAATTATTGAAGGCTCCTTTTCTTCTCACACTCACTAGTAGAAAATAATAGTGTTTACTACTTTACGTAAATGGAAATGTGAACGTCGCCTGGATGTTGACAAGAGTAGTCCAAATTATGTTCAAAAGTTGAGTCTACACCAACATTGTGGTTGTTGAAGTGTGAAACTAGGCTAGGGACAATTAAATTGTTAAGCACCGTAATTTTTTACACCATGTAAATTACACCAGGTGAGGATTTGAATAGTATACTTCTTTCCATTTTAAGGAAGCCTTGAGTCGTTAGCATCTATTCCCTTGAACACATTTAACTCTAATCCAAATTAATTTAAAATGGAAGCCTTGAGTCGTTAGCATCTATTCCCTTGAACACATTTAACTCTAATCCAAATTAATTTTTCTCGTCTCTTTGGTCTTCTGCTATTTGCTATAATGTCCGCAATAGGTATAAAATTCAGGTTGATTGCAATCAAACCTTAACGTAAAATTAATTCAATTACCGTTTTCACCAACCAGGTAATTTTGATTTGCTTAATGAAAAGCAACAAGCTCCCTTTTAATCTGACCCGAACTGAATTTCCACAAGATAAAAAGGTGCAGATACCGCACTATCCGTAGTGGAATCACCTTTAGCTTTATGGCCGGACCCCTATGATGGTAACATTTCATTTCCATCTTTAACAAAGCGATTCCCTTGGAAAGGTTCGACGGGTATGCTCCAATAATTCATTTTCTGCTGCAACTCTGATCAAAACGAAGTCGTTTCGAGCTCGAGTATTTCGGGACTGTTGTGAAAAAAAATTGAAGTAACTTAAAGAGGATCTAGAATGGTGATCTAAAGATCAATCCAACTATGAGCTACGACTAAAATTACATGTCATGTCCCAGTTGACCAACAAGGATAAGTGGGTTGTGTTGTTCCATTATGTTGAGTGGATTATGTTATTATTGCCGTTATGTTGAGTGAGTTGTGTCATTATGTTGAGTGGATTGTGTTACAGCTTGCACATACCAGTCATGGGTTAATGGTGTAAAGTCACCATCCACTTATGACACTTATTTTGCATTATATAAGTACGAGTCTCATTGTAATATAATCATGATGAATAAAATCTCTGTTATTTCCTTCCCTTCCTCTCTTCGGCTCTGTTATTTCCTTCCCTTCCTCTCTTCTTTTTCCCTTAAAATCTT
>SOPF01027364.1:89963-162732 GCA_012979155.1 Hypericum perforatum
AAGAAAAGACAAGACACGTCAATAACATATTAGGTACGTGACATTACTTCTCCCTCGAAAGAACCTTGTCCTCAAGGTTCAAAGTACTTTTAAATTAGTAACCGGAGCTTGCATAATGGATACACCATGTTACTTTTAAATTAGTAACATGTCAAAGTATCCTTGCCACTTATGCATCCAGGAGCTTCTACCAACGATGTATATGCAAGAATGGCAGCAAGGAACAGAACCTTCAGATTCCTAATAGCCATAGTTCTCAATAGCCAATGACGTATCTTCAGCTTCTCAAACTTCCTCACATATTTCTTGACTACATTCACTTGTTTCCGTTGGTTAATTTCCTTTACCAATGATTCATAGCTCTTATCAATGAGTGTATTACAAAACACCTTCACAAACTCATTCCAATTTGCATCCTTATGGGTCACACTCCTTGGTAAGTACGAAACATCACGCTTGGCACCATCCCAAGAAATTGAATGAGTTACAGGAAATGATATGGCATTGACATCCACTGAAATTTCCTTGAACATCTCCGCCATGTTGAATACTTTTGCAGATAGAATGTCCGGAACTCGCTTGAATGCATACCCTTTAAAATTTTCCTGGATAGGTTCACGAGATGGCATATCGATGACTTCTTTGTCTTCTTGGAGACTTGGAGATAGTGGAACCTCATGAGATGACACAGTCATGGTTAAATGAAGAGAAGATTGTAAAACTTTTGCGTCTTCCTCCCGGATGCATTTGATGATTTCCCGAAAATTGAATTTAAGTCGATCATGTAGTTCTTGCATCCTCTTGGAATGAGCATTAGAGATTGTTTTCGTCCACGAGGACATGTTAGGATAGTCCATCTTTGGCTCTGATACCACTGTTACAGTTTGTTTAGAAAAGAGTTGTAGGAAGGAAGAAATTTAGGAAGGAATAGAAGAATTTCGGGGAAGACAGAGAGAAAATAATGGAAGGAAATAGACAATTGATTAATATTCATCGATGGTTCTTACAGATACGGAGCTCATCATTATATACTACTATGATGGCCATGACACCCATACTCTTAGGGAATTAAAATAACAATCCACTACTCCACTAACATGAACGTGACATTCCACTACTTGCACTATAACAACCCACTAACATTCTACTACTTGCACTATCTTCTAATATAACTATATAACTCCAATAATAAGAAAAGACAAGACACGTCAATAACATATTAGGTACGTGACATTACATTGAGATTACGTGCTATACTATGAGCTAAGGTAAGAAGAACGATAGAATATTTGTGTTGTTTGGTATGTTAGTTGATGTTTTTCTCTACTCAGAGCTCTCTTTATATTGGCACCTTAACCTAACTTCAGACTCTTAAAAATAGATAATTTCTTATTACACCGTTTCCTAATCATCCCAGTTCAGAAAAAGGAAAATCTCACTCGTCTTAAAAAATTTGTTTCCAGACATGTCGGCCACTTCCAACTTAGCCCGAACTAGAATAAGAAAATACAAGCAGACATCACCAAAAATAAGGCGATCCAGCCTTCAACAAGAATATTGCAACTCACAATTGGAATATTTTTCATCTTGACTGAATATTGAAGATCTGAGCCAACTTAGGAAAACCATGACCACCTCCATCTTCGGAGAATGGTCTGGATCGAGATGACCGATGTCAAAGTCTTTAGGTAACTTTCCAGTTATACCGGCCCAACTAGTTGTGACCGTCATACGAGTCCAACTAGTTGAGTCAGTCAATATCAAAGTCTATAGACAACTTCCAAGTTATACCGGACGAACCAATTGTGACCACCCATACAAGTTCCAACTAATCAAGCTGGTCAATATCAAAGTCTTTGGGTAGCTTACAAGTCATACTGCCCAACTAAAAGTACCATGATCTCTCCGAACTAAAATAAATAACTGAGACTAAGCGAATGAGCCATATTGAGAGCAGGCTCCCACATCAGTTCACGAACGTGGTCGACTCAATCAAAGGTGGATGTGCTTTATTAAGGCAAACCCAATTCGAACAATCTCAAAGCCGAAGACCAAGAAAGTAATCTCAACTCAGAAGAAGAAAATACTAAATCGATAGCTAAAGAGGAAAAAATCGTCACTTAAGTCGTGTCAACCAAGTAACTCTAACTTAGAAGAAGAAAGTACTAAACCGGCACCCAAAGACGAGAAATAACGAACGTGTTGAAATCCTTCAAAATAAACCAATATTTCACAGCTCACAAACTTGTAACAAGCAGGGAAGATACTGAGTCAGATCCAAGGAGGAACAATAAATGATTAACCTAACAAACTGAAAAAAAAAATAAAAGGGGGAAGATTTGTGAATGTTTTAAAAGAAAACTAAACTAACAAAAGGAAAATAAAATGAATGCAAAAAAAAAGAGAAAAAATGGTAGATTTAAGGTTCGAATACCAGTCGATCATTAGATCACTTAAGATAATCTGATTCATGTAGCAAATAGGGGTAAATCTCCCGCGGCTGCAAAGAGACCACTAACATCCTATAATCAACTAGTCACACGACCGCCTAACTAGTTGCTTATCATCTATAGGTCAGGGTAACTACAAGACAATAGCATTAAGAAAAGATATTACTACTCCTAGCGATTATACTCAAAATCTTGGTATGTATAAACTAGTCTAAATTATTCCTAATTAATTAGTTTGGTAACAACCATTCCTCGCTGAATTAACTTTGCTCCTAGTTCAACTCCTAACTGCAGCCACTAATCAGAAATTGATGGCATGTGAGTTCTAGAATAAATTCACGATCACAAATTATTCAAGAACAATATTAAAACTACATGTAGCACTGGGGGCGTGCGCCCCTGGGCTGCCATTTGGCAGCTCGCTATTGGGTGAGCCATGTGCCTCGCAAACAAGTGAGGCACCCTCGTGTGTTAGTGGGGTGGTCCACGCCTTCGCCCAAGCTGGCAACCTAGGCGACATGGCTCGCGTTGATTGGTCCACGTCGACAAGGTCACAGTTAGCAATTTAAAAAAATCAAAAAAATGGGGAAAATTTTGTAAAAATGAATTTGACTATTTCCAACTTTTCTGTCCAATAAAAAATTTTACATTTTTTTATAATTGTTTGATAATTTTTTGGTAGCAGTATTTAGTTATGTAATTTGCAAATTTTAGTTATTTCTTGAATTTCATAGTTCCTTTTATAATTTTTAAATTTTAATAAAAAAAATTTATTTCACAAAATTTTGGACTTTGAAATTAAATTTAGCATTTTGAAGTTATTGGAAATAATATTCGAGTTTAGTACAGTTAGCTGAATTTTAAAAAACTGAGCTGAAAAAAGTCAATGTGGCACCCAGGGCGTGGCACTGTAGCGAGAGCAGCTCTATGGACCAAAAATTGAGAGTATGGGCATCGCTGATGTGGAGCGAGGACACGGTTTTATAGCGAGGGTAGATGTGCGGGTAATATAAGAATAAGCAATTAGCAAATAATAAATAATAAGATTAAGAAAACAAGATTCTCATAACAAATCCACCAAGAAGATTAGTTCTCATAGTAAAATAAAACCTAATCGACGAAATAAAAAATGTGATAAATGAGAGATAAGAGATCTCCAACTAAAGCTAATAGGGTTTATATAGCCCTATTAAACCTGAAAACCTAAAAAGATCATCCTTAGAGTCCTAATTTGTTAGGATCCCCGAATTTTCGCCAAATAAAATCTATCAGATTAGTCTTCAGTATCTTTGTCGTAACTTTCTCTTCCGAACTTCGATTATGTACGTTTTTTATATCGTCGAAAAGAGAAAAGAAAGATCTTCAATTTTTTCTGTGATAAACTTCTAATAATTCTGCTCCAAAACTGACCAAAATTTCCTTCCAAGGTAGCTGTCCCTGGTAGGCTCCTCCTTCTAGTATAATTCCTTTCCAAAATTGCCTATTTTCTTATAAATTAGCACAAAGAGTCTATTAGTTACCTAAAACTCAAAAGATAATTAAAACAATACGTAACTACAGACAAGAGTACAAAAACATACTCGTTTAATGCATGTTTAAACACACATCAAGAAACTCGTCCATCCAAGCTATTCGTGCTAGCCAAGACATAATATTTTACAAATTTATCTTCCGCTTTGCTTTCGGACCGAATGAGCTCGAAGTCTTTAGGAACTCCCACTTTGACAATATCCAAACTGAATTCCCAATTTCAAAAGACCCAATTTCAGAAGACCAAACTAATGCCCTAATGAGTACTCAAAATGCCTCAAATTACAAATGATATTTCAGTGGATGAATCCTTAGATACAAATTATTTTTAAAATTTATGATCTTTGATACGACACAAAGAAACGAAATGCTCAAGTTTGGATTTCGGGCTTTAATGAGTTGTAACATGCAACGCCAAGCAGTTGCGCTTTCTTGGATGAGTCGTCGGAGAAATGAAATGGAAAGATTTGGCCTACGGCCCAATTACACTTTTTATATCCATTAAAAACTAGCTACATGGAGAATTATACTTGTAAATAGATTTTCCATTAAATGAAGATCGTATAAGCTTAATTTTCTTAGCAAAGACTTGCTTGTACAACAGAAATCAATTTTATATATCTCGCCCGGGTATCTATAGCCATAGCCATCGCTTACGTGGTCTGTAGAGTGAATTGCTCGATTACTATATATATTCTATTCAAAATTTTATGATAGGTGTACAAAGTCGTGTACGATTCATCAAATATGCGTCATAAGCAAAGGTGAGATATTCAGCATGTTAAAAAAACGTAACGGATATAAATTACAGTAAGCTGAAAAATTAACCCTCTGGACCAAATTAAAATTGATCGGTCGACCTAGACCTTACCAAGTTACAAATAAATGAGACGCTGAATTACCCTTCACCAGATCCGTACAACAGTTAATTAAACAAGTGCGATCCGGACCATTTATTGACCATTTACCTCACGAAATGTTGTTTACCAAAACACACACACACAACAAAAAAATAAGGAAATAAGCTAGTTAGAGTACACAAATTAACACCAAATATGAATAAATACTTATATCAACTATCAAATGCGTCGTTTTAAATTGAGTTTTAACAATTTAAAGATTATATCTATTTCAAACTTGGATTATTCTGCGAAATTTTTTTTTGAAAAGATACCACACACATACATATCCAATAGCTCAGGATACATGGGAACACACAGCAGCAACCAGTTGGGTACAGACTACTTTTGTTTACACTGCTTATAACTGCTATCGGTTTGCTTGCCGGTCATGCAACAATCGTACTGACCACCCGGCATTACTCCGCATGCCGGCTGTCCTGCGTTATTGGTGTTGCCCGTCTGGCTCTGTCCTCCGTGAGGTTTATTGCTCGGCATCAACCTCCAGTTGCTGCTCGAATAGTGTTGGGAGAATTGCACCCCCATGAACTCCAACTCCTCCACATCGGACAGGCATTCGCCTCCGATGCCACGACAAGGGTAGGTGGCGTTGCCGGCCCCGTCTTCGAGGATATAAACACCAGAAGCAGCAGCAACTCCGGAACTGATGCTGCAGGCTAACAGTAGAACAAACACGGCAAGAGTAGTGACCATGTTACTCCTACTTAGAGAAGCCATTTTTGCTTTCTTGATGCTCTTTCAGTTTTGGTCACCAAGTAGAAGCTGGATGGGACATTATATATTGGTGGCAACAGGGTTACTCTCTTCTTCAAATACAAGATTGGATCAATAATTTTGATGCCAAAGGACATACTAAATAAAGTTAAAAGTGGCCATGCACTAATACTCGTGGACCTGCCTCTTTTTCTTTTTCTTTTGCTTTATACTTTGCTTTGCTCCCCACCTCTCGACTTTAGCACTTTGGTCATTTGATCCCATTAAAATGAAAGTGATTAATGATTTGTTCCCTGTTAGTTGTCTGATTCTTTCCGTGATGTTACTGTATTGAGACTGGTCCGTTTTGTTTCATAGTTCCAGTACCCAATTATGTTGTTATGCATGGATGAGCAATTCCGGAGACGCAAATTCTTAGATTCAAGCCTCGCGAACAAAAAATTTCGTTCAGTGTTTGTCAGGACCAGGTGAAACAAGTGAGATATTTGGACAATATCAAACGGGGAATATCTAGATAATACAGAACTCTTCAAGAGATGATAAAGAAGATGTGCTTCAGAAACCTCAATAAAAAATCAAACAGAAAGCTTCAGCCAAAATTGCTGGTGTATTATCTCAATCTCCGACCAAAATAAATAGGAACAAAATCGAATGCCTCAATCTAAGTGAGAAGCAGGAAAACCCTAACTCAGGATTTCCTCCGAAACTAAATAGCCATAGAAATTAGGAGTTCTAACGTATCGTCAATCCCTGAATTGCTGCTTGTGACCCATCTACAGGCAACTTGTTTGCTTGGATGGTACCAATAACGTTTGTGATGTTACCCTGAAATGCAGAAACCGAAGGACAAGGTTACTTTAGCAGAAAGAAGACGATAAAAAAGAATCAAGGAATGTTAAGACTTCTTACCCTCCAGAGAGCCAGCTTCATTCGTAGTGCTTGCCACTCCTGTTTCCCAAATACCCGATCCACAGAGGGGCTGCAAGTCAATGCCAAAGTCAGAATCGAACCAGATATACACAGATACATCATGGTCCCATGATGTTAAGAAAAATGTAGCGAAAATAGTGGGAGTTACCTAACAAGTACAAGTCTATTCATCTGATCCATTTTACAGTCGATAAACTTGGCAGTAATTGCCTTCACTACCCAAAATTCCACCTCATCATCATTAATCTGTCACGTCAAAAGCAGCAACATAAGCACACAAGATATGTATTGCATAAAACGGAAAACCAGAGTACTGCTGGATCCACAATTAATTCAACCAGATTACAATTGTACCTGGAGAGTTTCTTTGATAGAATCATATGCAATTTGACCAGATTCATGTGAAGCTAGATCAACCAAGGATATTAACCTCATTTTTGTTAAACAGTCTTCATGAACAAGACCTGTACAAAAGTGAGGAATTTCATCAAACACTGAACTTTGGACATATGTCAACTAATTTACCAGTTTTCAATAAAAGTATACCATAAGCTTTCAATGCATCAGCATTCGCAGCCTGAAACTCGAAGTAGGCTTCTAGTCTTTGAGTTAGAAAAATCATCAGAAGCTGATATACCAGTGAATGGGTAGCATCCTTTTCTAGTTGTACTACAGCAGGCAAATCGAGTAAATCACACTGCACAAATAGTGAAGCGGATCAGGTTTAAAGCAAACACATCATAAAGTAAAACATTCCCTACCAAAAATCCCTAAATACTTGGTTAGCCAGATAGGCATAGACTACACAAATTTTTCCATTAAATGGGGTAAGACAGAGCACTACAATACCTGAAAAACTTCAGGAGCCTTGACAAATTCAATCACTGCACGGACAGCTTCACCTTTGGATTCAGAAATAGCATTTGCATCTTCACCAGTGAATGTCGCCAAGTACTTCGCAAGGAATTTGAAAGATTCCTTTCCTGAGCTAAAATCCACAAGCAGAGTAAAAAAAAGGAAGTCAATAAGCATAGATCTTTCAAGGCCTCTAAAATTGAAATTTAAAAATTAAATCCAGTACCAGGTGGAGAAAGCACAGTTTATATAGTACCTTTTGCTCTCTCTCAGTACATTAGAAATGGCGAGGAAAAGCTCCCTTTGATCCTTCACTTCAAGATTCCACTCTTTTAGGAAGCTATCCATCTTCTTGATAGAAGGGATAACATGCTCTGTAACTTTTCCACTCAGAGCCAATTCCAGCACTCTCGTGTAAACATAGAAGCGGCTGTATGCATTCTCCAACATATTGTACAGATTGAACAAACTGGAAACAGAAAGGAAAGATCAGCTTGCATTCTAAGAAGTATAAGCCAATTTGAAAAATTATGAGAAACATACATCTTTAGACGAAGTGCAGGTTTGTCAGTTGGATTCTGTACAATCTTTGAGCATATGAACTTAGCTATCGCATGTGCTTCATCCACACTCTCAGGCTTGGTGACAAGATTGCATATAACCGTGAAGATGCATTCAAGATCTGGGGTGATCAATCAAAAGAAGCAAGAGAGACAGGTAATGAGTGTGTGTGAAAGCAGATAAAAGAGTGCAGAACAGAATCAACCAGATATAACAATCGCAATCAACAGAGTACCGACAGAGGCAACAGGTCTAAACAACAAGAGCTTACCAACTACCCGGACAGGTGTCAACCCGTATAAAACATATCAAACAAATCCACTCCAACCTCCACCCCTCTCCCACGCACACCTCACTCAACAAACACTTCCAACCCAACGGGCATCAATCAAAACCACATCTTTTGCCATTCCTCAATCCACTCGCAACAACACGCACCAAAAACAAAAGACAGAAAAGGCGGACCCTTCGTACCTTTCTCGGAGACCTTGGGGTTGGAGAAGACGAGGTCGGCAGAGGTGAGCATCAAGGAGGCCAAGTCCATCCACCTCCCGGAGGCCATACACTCGAGGGCTTCCATACACAGCCTGTACACATGCTCATCCGCTACCTACCCACAAACCCAACAAGCAAAAGATCGCACCTTTAGAACCCTAAGTTAACAAATTCGCCGCCTTTTTAAATTCAAATTGGCGTTAAATAGGAAAAAAAAACTAGAGAGTGAGGAAGAACCTCGGGGCCAGCGTCGGCCCAGGCGAGCTCAGCGGTGAAGCGGACGACAGAGATAGGGGGCTGGTCGTCCGTCATCGGGACGATTGTCGTCATTGTTTTGTCTTCCGGTTAGAGAGAGAGAGAGAGAGGAACCCTAGCGCTTGCCGGAGAGAAGGTTTTAGCTTATTGGATATGGGTTGGAGATTTGGTCTGGGCTTCGATCTCTTGTTTAGAGTTTAGACTTATGGAGGGTTTTTGTAATTTTTTTTATTCTTTTCATATTTTTGTTGAATAATTTTTTACCACACAACAATTTTATTTTTTTAATTAATTATGTACCTCGCAAAACTTTATCAAGTCCTTACTAACTTATTTGTGGAAATTAATTTTTTAAAGGTTGTGCCTCCATCATAAATCGCTTGCTCCTCTCGGATGATATAGACAGAGGATGGGTAAATGATAAGTACTACTCTAGATAAATCATTTACTCCTCTCGGAAGATAATCAAATTCCAACTATTCTAAAAAAATTCATAATAAGTTAATTTTTTAATTAAAATAGTATTTATACCAGAAAAATAAATTGCTATCATATATGGTCGAGTAAACTATGCTAGCACCATTCTGTCGCGGTAGAGAATAACCGTTGTCGCGGTATCAATGTAGAACTTTGCGATAAGTTTTTTATCATCAAGATATAATATTTAATTCGATTAATCTGTGAAATATTGTAAAACTCGTATTAAAAAAAATAGAACCAAGAAATAGGAATCCAACAACAGAAATCATAATTGTAATAATTTCCTCTCCACTGGCTATAACACATTGATAGCCGAGGATCCCCAGTGGTAGAATAGTAACACTCCCTCAGCAGACATACAACTGTAGTATGTTGGGTTCATGGCACAGAACATTCAGGAGATAAAAGAACAAGCAAGGTTACAAGATAATTGCATCATTAGTACTCAGACTGTACTCGGCTGATGCCAAATTGTCAAGGACTTGAACACCTCATTTTCCGTTGTCCCCGAACAGGTAACCGAGCGAAGACCCGCCTCCTGGTGCAGCATGTACCTTTGTCGATGGCCGATCCTGCATTATACATTTCAAATTTGACCGTCAGCTAAGATGCTGAGGGTCCGAAAAATGGTGTGGCTCATCAAAGATGAACAAGTTCTCTAAACAAAACATGAGCTATCTCACATTTAGCAATGAAGAGTTTCAATGATGATTCATTGGAAATGCATACGATGATTCAAATCTGTCAGGCCAAGAAGACACAAATTGAATATTCTTTCCAATGTAGCGCATCGGCAGTTACTAATTTGTTGAGAGTAGGAACATACCGTTATGAAGTTACCGCAGTTCTGTCCATCTGCCCGCAAGTAATTGTTCTTCAGATGTCCAGGAACATTTGCTGAAGTCTCATTTGCTGGTGAAGAAGCAACAGCTGGAGACAAGGAAGGACTGCTGCTAACAACTGTCTGTACCTCGGTCTTCTTAGGCGGGCTAACCTCATTCTTCGTAGGCAAGGTGACCTCGTTCTTCTTAGGCGGGGTACTTCCAGCACTTTCACCGCTTCCAAATAGGTAGCCTAAAGAACTCTGTCCACCACCACAGCTCACTCCCCGACCCATGTTTCTTCGCGAAATCTAGGACCTGCGCACATTACCCACGGTCGTCAGATCAAATAAGAAACAGCAGCACAGGCGTTAATTTCTGATGAATCTGATACATGCATTTTCACATCATGAATTCGATTTGAAGACCTTTACGATGAGGCAAGCAGAACTAGACGATAATGTGACTAAGCCAAGAAAAATCAAACAAACAAAACCACTCCATCTGAGGCTCCAATTCGAGTTCCGTCGATGGGAATTCCCCCCAGTGTATCATGCTATGAATGAAAGACTAACTACATCGAAACAAAACAAAACAAAAACCACCGTCGACCTTCAAGCAAACATCCATTACTTGGATCTGTCCAAGGGAAACAATAGACACTTTTTCTAACCATTGGAAACCAAAACAAACAAATCAAACAGAAAAAGGGCTCCTCCTCCCCCAAATGAACAACCAACCACATTGACAAGAACCAAATCCATTCCCCGATTCGATTCGGAGCGACATGAAAACTTCCCAAGCAATCAGTTTTCGCCTCAACACGATACCCAACAATTAAAAGCAAAATGCATCCATCCACATTTCTTGTAATATGCAAAGAAAACTAAAGAAACAATTACAAAAATGGGAGGAAAAAATGTTCCATTTTAAAATAAACCCACAATGTGATTGATTAAAACGGATCTACAGATCTAACGGGTTTTGGTTAGAATCTCCATTTTACCTTGCTTGAGAGAGAGAGAGAGAGAATGTTGGAGCAGTGCCTTAGGAGAGGGAGAGAGGCGCAATTGAAAGCTATTGCAATTCTCTTTCCCTCTTTATAAAAGGTTGAAAGAGAAACTTCAAACATAGCAAATAGCTACTCGCCATTATTGGAGTTTGCAATTACGTACATTAGCTTTTGAAAATCATCTCCGGTTTCTTAATTTTTTTTGTTTCGTTCGGTATAACCGGTCGAACTGTTAATTAGACATGATCTTTTCTTTTGTATTAATATTATTATATGATGTGTACAAAATTTAATTTAGCATAAATGATACAATAATCAAGTATGTTTGAATATTTACAAAATTTGCTACAAAATTAGTCCAACCAAAATCCACAAATATTAATCTAATAAGTCTAAAAATAATGATACAATTTTTCTTGTTTGACATATTAGTCAAATTGGTTTGACTTAATTGACTTACAATTAAGAATTGTTAAAAAAAAAATATGATGTTTGCTATAATTCAAATGTAATGTCCATGCTGCGAGAATTTTTTTATAAATTAAATAAAAAATAAACATTAATTTTTTGATATGAATGAATTAGGTCGGCAGATGCATGGCTAGGTGGTCCGACCAGCCAAATTGAATCAGACCACTCTCTTGGTTTTAGGCAACAATTGGACCAAGGTTTGTCCCGGGTGATGGTCGGACCACAATTATGAAAACATTGATGATTTATAAGAACGGGGATAAATTATAAATTGCATATTTATCTCTTCTGTCCCCTTGACGCTTTCAACTTGGCCGTCCATAAGTAATTAGCTGTCGGTGGCTTCGATTCCTTTTTTTTTTTTCTATTTTGACAGATCCAAATTCGTTTTGTTTCGTTTCGTTTCGTTTAGTTTCGGCAAATGTCTGTCAAATAATGGGATTCATATTCATATCATTCTTTCCTCTCGGTTCATGGATCGTCAGCCATGTCAATAGAAGTAATAATTTGTTTCTTATAAAGAACGCTCTTTTAAAACTATATTTTTATTAACTCAAATTTTTCCCAATTAAACGATAATAATCGATTATAAAAAATAATCTATGTATTCCACAGTAGGATCTAAAATTATTATTTGTAGCGCCGACGATTTTTTTTGTGAAGTGCGCCGACGGATATTGATGCTCCGAATATGGGGAAAAAGAGCTGGCATACAAGAGTTTAATTTTTTCATGGTCGGTACGTTGCACCGACCACACTCATATTATATTCTAGGTGAGTTAGAAATACGGCTATTATTACCCTGTATAACTTGTTAGTTGTGATATTTCAATATTTGAATTTAAAATCGGAGCTGTCAAATAATTGATAAAAAGGGTCAAATCTCTCTTGACAAAACTTGCATTTCAATTTGATTCCGACATGTTGCCAAAATTAAAAAAAAAGTGCTGGAAAACATCTGAAAGTTTACACAAATGTGCAATCAGCTCACATTTGATGTAGTTTTTTTGCCAAAATAAAAAAATAATAATATTGTGCTGGAAAACCTCTGAACTTTACATCAATGTACAATCAGCTCACACTTGATGTAGTTTATAATTCAGAATTTTTTGGTCAAATCGAACTAAAAAACTCTCTTATGGATTATTCAACAGCATCATCGTAACTTAACCAAACGAATGTCGCATAGCTGTCATTAACATACCATCAGTGCCGTTAACCTTTATCTTTTGATGCGATCACATCTTGTCGTACCATCATCAACTTCCGGCACTGACGGCAGCTCACAACATTGACAGGTTGTTACGGAATAAAAACACAATTTTGATTTAGAAATAAAATTTTTAGGGAATTAACTTCTGAACTTACGAGTGATTCCACAAATGTATTTGGCATAGGAAGCACAATTTGTAAGTACAAGGGCAGCAATCTTTTTTTTTTTTTTGTCGAGGGTAGCCATCAATTTTAAGATAGTTGTCAACCATTCGTAGTCCAATAACATGCAATAGGACAATGGTTTAAACCTTAATTTAATTATTAAAAAATTTAGTACAAGTTACAATTCTCAATTTCTGATATATCAAATTAGTGAGATTCGATTAGTATAATAGTCAAACCACAAATCTTAAAATTTGTAATTTTTTTTATGTTAGGATCATAATGAAATCTTTCTTCTTAAAATGGATTAACTTTTACATGTACCCAGTTAATGAGAAAATGCACCGACTTTGCAGTCGCTCCTTTTTATGAGAAATTATATTAATTTAATATTCTAGGAAGAACCTCATTTACTTTGTGATGAAAAAAATTAGAATTTTTTGTCTATACCATCTCCGATATTATTATAATATTCACTAGATAAACCAATCTATATATGAATTTATTGAAGACAAATTATGTAAAAGATTGTATTCTAAACGTTCAAAACTTCATATCTCTTATTTAAGTAACACCCTATCAACGAGACTGAGGAAAAACTAGAATGGAATACATAAATAAATCACATGGGGCATAAACAATTCAAGGTAGATGTTCGACTTGAACTTGATTTAGTCGATTTAGTATTTGTCTAAATACGACCCAAAAAACAATTCTCAAGGTATGTGAAGAGCAGCATTAAAAGGCATGCAACTAATCAAAATCAAAGAACCCATCCATATTTGTCTTCTCTTCTCTTCTCTTCTCTTCTCTTGTTTTTTTCCCTCCTCAATTTTGGAATTAGCAACATATATATGAACATTTTCTAGGATGTGGAACATAAGCAGCATTGCAACTTAATTGCAGTGTTTCATGAGCTCTTCTATGCACAAGTGAGGAGTGGACCACCACTATTGTCAATGATGAATGGATGACCACAATCAACTAACTTATGAAAAAATTCACGTCGAAGGGATCTTCGCGATTTCAAGTAGTAACTTGTGTAAAGCTTGAGGCTTTGAGAAGAAAGGTGAGTGGTCGGAACCCTTTAGACGAAATACCTTCTCCGGGGGCCTGGAGTTTATCATGCTGTCTTGCAATGTCAATGGTATAGCGTTGTCCTCAGTCGTTTGTATGTAGAACCGTCTCACGCTACCGTGTTTCGTATCAGAAAGGGAGAGTTTTTCCAGCACCGGTGCAAAGGGGATCGGCCTCATTGAAACAGATGCTAACGCAACGTCCTGGATCGGGAAACAGAGAGAAGAATTGGAAACAGTTTCTGTCGGTTGTTGCAATCCTAACTCATAGCACCAGATACATAGCAATAAAAGTACTCAATGACTCATGCGAGCAAAACTACGTCCACCAGAGAGAATCTCCAATCCATACATAGATGGAAGAGAAAAAAACAGGAAGTTTCTGATTCATCTGAAAGGAGGGTTTATAAAAAAGTTGATAAGTAGAGGAACAAACCTTGGAAGGACTTTGATTGAATAACAATTCCTTTAATAATGATTTGTCGAAGTCGATAGCAGTTGGAGGATGACCATTCCCATTTGCATATATAAATATTTGAGCTTGGCGCATTAAATCATTACCACCAGCCTGAAAAGAGTAGAGAAATTAGTATTCTGCAGCAGCATATCAACTTCATAAACTAATCAAAGTCAATTCCACAAGACCAGCAATAGTTTAGCTTTAATATGAATGATTGTTATATAACTAGCACTCATAGTCCAAGGTAAATACACTCTGACCGCGGAAACCTCGGACCAGAATGTGGAACCAAAGAAAAGGGACATGATTACATGGGATGGAAGCAGTTTGTTTACCACATTCAAGAGCAATCTCTTTAACAGTGAATGTTTAAAACAACTTCAAGATGTTTCATTCTGTAGAATTCTATGCTTAAGAGTGTAAAAAAGAACCTGATCAGAGAAAGTATCAAGAGTGCTTTTTCCATTGGTCAACATAGCTGCCGCGACAAAAATAGCCCTCGAGATTTTGTGCGGAAACAACTCCATCGCATATGCTATACAAGCACCGCCAAAATCATGACCCACTAAGATCACCTGCAGCAATTCAAATTGTGTTAACGGTGAAAACCAGGCAACAAGAAATCATAGTAAAATGCATGTAGATGGAAATGCAAGCCCATACAAGGAGCAGCAAAGCAACAATTCCAAACCACAAACTAGTTTTTCGAATTCCAAAAATATAAATCACTAGCTACAGTTTAGAAAAGTGATCGTAGTGAGATTATTCACTAAGTTTAATTACTAATCAAACTTAAGGGGAGCAGAAAATCATAACAGCAGCTCGATAGGAAGAATAAAAGCAACAAGTGTAAGAGCTAAACCTTGTCCCCATCAGAAAGCTTTTCAATGAAGTCAGTAAGTGGTTTCACGTATTGAGAAAGACTTGTAATGCTGTTAGAATCAAATGAATGAATCCCGGAACCAGTCAAGTCAACTGCAGTAACTCTGAAACCGCTCTCTTCTAGAAGTGCTATGGTTTTATACCAGCACCAAGCACCAAAACCTCCTCCATGGACAAGGACAAAATGATTGGTCTCCAGATCATCAAGCTTGATGTCCTAAAAACAATTACAGAGCTTGGTCAGTGAATCATACAACCAGAGGCATCAGATAAAGATAATCACTATGGACTCTGTCGAAAATAAAAAACCCTCTCCAAGATTGCCAGGTCAACTCGAAAGAACCCTTAAAAAAGTCTTAAGTACAACTTCGCTAAACCTTAAAAGAGTAAGCAATAGCAGAAGCATATTCATTTTCATGACACCACAAGGAGAAAAGCGATGCCCCCCGGAAATCGATGAATAACATCAATTTACCAGCAACCAAAGAGTGGAACCGTCAAGAGAACATTAATAATACGATCAGGACAAGAAATGCAGGAACTTCCAAGTAGTTCAGACAGTAATTAGCTCATTCTTCAAGCCTCAGCTGGCTCTGACCGAAAACCAAATTTAAACAAAACTCAACCAACCAGTTTAACCACTCCTCCCCAATTTACCCACACTGCGTACCAATTCCACAATTAACCATTCCCTCAAACAACTATGCTTCACTAAAACAAAAGAATATTTTTTTTAAGATAAAATTTTAAACCATGACTTTTGACTGTCATAATTTGAACACAACTTGTTCCGTTAGGCTACATGCACTTTGGCACGAAAACAAAAGATTTGCCTTCAACTCTCAATGATCACACAACACCAAAAAAACAAAATTAACAAACCTCCAACTTCGCATCATCCCACTTCACAATTCCAAAAAAAAAAAACATCGTAAAAGACCGAACTTTCTCATACCAAAAACATCAAAGACAAGAACCCAGAAACACCAACCCAAAATTCACCATCTTTATCCATAAAGTTATGTTCTTTTGTTCTTCTACCCTTAATACCAACCTTGTTAACGAGCTGGTGGGGCTGTAAGAGCGGGTCGGTGAGGGACCTGGCCCGGGAACTGGAGCTCCGGGGGAGCCTAGACCCGGATACGCTATTCGGGTACCGGAGTGAAGTGGACCGGTCGAACCCGGACCCGGACCCGTTTAGCTGCTGCTGTTGCTGGTGGTGCCGGAACAGGATCGCGGCGGCCATGGCTTGCTCTTGGATCAGTGCGTCCTCCGCGCTATCCTTCCGGCCCGACCGGACCCGGGCCCACCTGCTGCTCGAACCCGGGTTCGGGTTCGGGTTTCCGCCCGGCAACCGTCTCTTGGGCTTCTTGGCCGCCGGTCGGTCCGAGGAGGATGAGGAGAAGAACCCAGTGCAGAAGTTGCCCATTTTTTTTTTCGATCACTTTCATGCAAGTTAAAGTGAAGCAGCTAAGATTATTATTATATAAGGTATAGAAAATATTTAAAAATGAATTTAAAAAAGTTCGATGGGTCCTTTTAATTTAGTATATTTTTAGGTGAATTTGAGAAGAGAAGGGAAGAGGAAGAAAATGAGAAGGCGGGAATAAGGTAACCTTATATTTTTAGGTGAATTTTTTTATATTGTATAGAGAAGTAGAACTTATTAATTAAATATAAAAGTTCGAGGTCATAATAGTCGGCCACGTCAACCACAAAAATCTACTATTGTAAAATCTCGTGGAAATTTTGCGATTAAGAAACAGTATACGGTAGGGAAAGTGTTCATGATTTTTGACATTAGATGTGACTATCATTAGTTTTACACTGTAATACAATAATCAAATTTATTTTATTGAGTAACTTAGATTTGATTCAGTTGTAATTTGACATGTGTAAAAATTTTCTGAATAAATATTTCATCTATATACAAAATAAATAATTTGAATTTAATATCTAAGTAAACTAAAGTAATATTGACTTAATTAATAACTAACTTGTGTAAGAAGATCTGATATTCTGATTTTTCAGCATCTTTCTTTTGACCGTTAGCGCGAGTTTAGCCATGAACGAAAACTAATATCATGCTATTTTGATTAAGCTCTATGTGCAGGTGGAATTTAGTATGCTCTTGATTAGTATATATTCTTCTTCATTTAATCAGAATTAATGGTTATATTTTTTTTAATCAATAATGAACATTTACTTTTCTGTTCTTCTAGATTTTATCACTTTCTTCTTCTTTGGTAAATCGGAAATCTGTTGTACAGAGTAGCAGCCGACGTCGGACGAAAAACTTTTCCACCTTAAATTTTGGATTTCCGTAACCGACGGCGAGGAGAGCACCAAAAGTCAAACATGATTTATTGGGTTGACGTCGAGCGGCAAGGAGGAGGTTTTTTACATCATTGGGATTTTTTTTTACTAAAATGATGTTATTGTTTATGATAAATTATAAAAATAGTATTCAAAATTTTTAATTATGAAATTAGTGTTTACGTCAGATATCAGTCCAACTCATTTAAAAAAAAAGTGTCTTGTTCGTTCAAAAAAGAATTTGTGACTTTTTTTATTTTTTAGAAAAACTCAAGTCAAAAAATTTATAGAAATGAGTGACTTGGAAAAAGAGTTAGGGTATATTATGAAAATCTTTCAAGAACAATATCTTGATATTTGCAGAATTTTTTTAGATCTATACGATGGCGAATTTCCAAAAGTGTCCACATTTTGCCCTCCAAATGTCTTATTTCAGGGAAAAATTAGATTTTTAGAATCGAACAATATTAACTAGAATAATTTACTATGATTTAAGATTATAGGATAGAACAACATTTTGTAAAATTTTGTTTATGATTTAAGATTTTTAGGATAAAATAATATTTTATAAAATTTTGCACATATCATCCGCAAAATATACCAGATACACTTAGATTTTAAGAAAACAAAACTCATATTATACTATGTTAAAGTCTATGTATAATGTATAATTTATTTTCTTATGCTTTCCTCACGTTTATAAATAAGATACTACTAAGTGTAAGTAACAATGTGATAATCTAAGATATGAACTTTAGTTAAGAATTCTTGCTTAAAAGCTATCTTTTTATATAATTTAAAGTTCTCTTATTATGCATCAATCTGGGTACATGTCTACTCTTTGAAAGTTCACGTTCACGGTTCATGAATTGATTTTTTGCTTTTTATAATGTGCATTATGGTATAGGCGCTAGGTCATAGGTGAATGCATTCTTTCGCCGCAGCTTATACATGTATTTCCGAATATCTTATAAATAAGATCATCTATGCATGATTTATTGTAAAATTGCGTATATTCTGTGTCCTCTATTTTAATATGTTTTCTCATAATGACGTACAACAATTGTGTCTTCAAAAAAGCGCTCGGAAATTGACTATAAATCCATTCTCAAACACCATTAGAGCGCCTAAACGGTTAATTAAGAAACAAGTACATGTAAAAGCACAAAAAATTGGTGGTCATGACTTAGTGTCCACACTTGACCCTTCAAGTCAACAATTTGCCCCTATTAGTCTACTGCTATATCGATTATTTTATCTTATATTTACAGGAAAACTTATTTAATTATCTAATTATATGGTCCTCGTGTAACATGAATGTTCACCGGAAGGATTTTAATGTATTAACAGATCTGATCTTCCAATGAATGCGCCCACTTAGGAGGTCAATCTTGGTGGAAACGGACGGAGTAGCTTGTAGCTATGCTTGCGACAAGTGTTTACCAGCATTAATGATTATTAAAAACAGCAAATGTTCTTATTTATTATTTTGGCGAATATTTTTTTGATAAATACATTATATTTTATACGTTCAGTGTCTTTTTTATATGAAATGCAAAGTATTTGAAACTGAATGAATGCAATATACCTCGTTTATTAAAATTGATCTTCAAAATTATGCAATCCAAGATATGTCATAAACTCAATCAACGCATTTTGATCAATTTGAATAAGTTTTGATTACTTGTTATAGTTAGGAGAAATTTTTTATAATTCAAAAATATTATCGAACTCAAATTTCAATTAGTCATATCAGTAAGTGTTCAAATATCTTAATAATTTCGAATAATTGCTAGAACGGCACGTAATTGAAAAATATTGTTATTTTGTAATTATTGAAAAAATCAGTGTAATTCATGATATTGTATATTAGGTTGCTACTTCAACATCTTAGAGGTCCTTTTTGTTGTCTTGTATATCTACTGAATTGGACAAAGTAATTGAAAGAAACATAACGAAGACGGAAATCTAATCTATTCTCTGTACTTCCAATCTCAAAGGATATTAAAATGCACGATAATGTTTCTTCTTTGGATAAGTAGTTTGAATTATGTATAAAATTTTATAAATAAATAAATACTTAACAAATATATTTAAATTAGTCTCGATCATGTCCGAGTCTAATATCGATCAACAATTTGCTCAAAATAGAAAGGATCTAGAGGCAATAGATTGAGTATGAACTGTACAAATTATTTTGTACTGTTCGAAATTTTTTTTTTTTTTAGAATTAAAGACTTCAATCATTCAAAAGTCATCCCGCATTTATAAGGAGTGGAAAACAATGGATACAGTTTAGCCCTTTCGCTATGGTACTACCCATTCAGATAGATGGGAACAATAAACCATATTTCGCGAAAATCTAATCCAAACAAAGGAGTAGTTTTCCATGTGTGTCCCTGTAAAAACCATAGAGCTAGAAGTTCTAAATGGAAAAATAACACAGAACAGCAGCACTACACACCAAACAAACCTAAAGCACACAGCAAACAAAAGCAAAAAACAGCAACCTAAAGCACACAGCAAAAGCAATTAAAAAATAAGACGGCTGGAGACGACAGGAGACGACATGAGACGACGGGGAACGGGCTGTGGACGGGTAGTGACGGCAGATTGTGGTTGACGACAGGAGGACACGGGAGGGCGGGCAAAGACGGCAACGACGAGAGACAAGTAGTGACGGGAAGACGGACAGGCGACGGCATGCGACGATGGGCGACGAAGGGCAAAGGACAACGACGGAAGGACGGACCACCAGGGAGAAAACTCTCACGAGGAGAGAGAGACTCTCACAGAGGAGAGAAAGAGACTCTCACAGAGGAGAGAAATAACTCCACTTCGGGAAAATTTTTTGGTAGGAATAGAGGAAGGATGAAGGAGATAAAGGGAGAGGGAAGGAGAAAGAAAGGGGCCGAGGGTGGAGGAAAGGGGGTGGAGGAAGAGAAGGGGGCGGCAGGTGGAGAAAATTCTAAGTTTTTTGAGAGTCGACTCTCATTGGGGCTCTGATGTTGTACTGTTCGAAATCTAGATTAGACCACACTGATATTATTTCATGGGATACCGATATTTTTTTTCTTCACAATACTAACATTTTCTTCATGCGATAATCACATGTATTTTTTTCATATTTTTTTCTTTTTAAAATAATATTTTTCATGTGATGCTGTCTTGTGTGAAATTTTTTTATTTAGTCCCATACTTTTGAAATTTCGTAAAAAAACTTACAAAATGTATAGTTTTATATTTTTATATTTTTTAGAATGACATTTCTTTTATATAATAATGAATTGTGTGAATTTTTTACTTTGGTTTGGTGAGTTTTAAATTTTTGCAAAAACAAATTCGTATAATTCAAAAAAACATCATTCACCACCCAATTCAACCCCTAACAAAAGGAGAAATATACCTCAGGAGGGAAAGAGAGAGCGACGGCATTAATTAATATCTGTTATGGAGCCGATAATAGTGGTTGGATGATGATAGGCATAATTGCAAGATACTGATCATGTCTCGTATATGGTCCCAAGATCCCGACGAGATTGTTTATTTCTTCTGATGTACAGACAAAATATAGAATATGAAAAAGCTAGCATACGAATCAGAGGTAAAATGTTCTCATTCTTTAAATAAGTCGTCCATTTAAAGTATAAACAAAAAAATCATTAACAAATTTGTCTGTAACTAGTATGTTTTGCAAGGAATACGGAGTTTTGGCGAATGATGAAACCAATAATTGCTTTTATCTTAACTGGGTGGTTACACATGAAATATAATGTTTTGAAAAACGTAGACGGATCAACAATTCGACAGGTCCTCCAAGAGAAATAAATCTAGGGTCATTTTAATGTAAAGTTTGGAGAACTTACGAACAGTCCAAACACTGGTTCGATACTTGATTGAATCTAGATTTATTCAAACCAAAAAATTAAAAAACCAACTGTTGCAACTGGTATACATAAAGATTTTTAAAATTTAATTAGAAGTTACGACTAATTGTAAAAAAATTAGAAGGTACGAGTCAATGTAACTGTGTTAGAATCTGGTACATACATATATACATATATAATACAATGTCTAAAAAGCAAAAGCCGGGCCACGAAGGAGACGGAAGTGGTCACCATGTTGCTTCTTTAAATGAACTCCTTCAAGGTCGATTCTGCATTTCTGATCACGACCGCTTGATGTACCAGTATTTCCCAACTTAATGTTACTTTCGAAAGAAATCTGATTTCTCAGATTCTCCAACTAAAACCATTCTCTATATGATGCATTCTCCCACCATTTATCCCTTCAACAAATTCATATTACGGTTCTCACAAACTAGTGTAAGAAGAATATCGTCCCATAAAATTTACTCGAACATAAATTAGTAAACTAGTAGAAAAAGAAAGAATATCGTCCCATAAAATTTACTCGAATATAAATTATGTAAATATTTAAATACTAAATAGTTTTAGAATAACAAACGATTGATTGATGCAATTATAAAAAAAGGGGAGGGTGGAATTGTGGAATACATTTATAGTTGCAAAAAAGTTGCATGATGTACGCATGATTCTTCTGATCCGCCTGCAAAAGTCCACACCAAGCAACAACTTTGGCTCCGATTTAAAGTAACAATCACATGCAACCTACCCAAACAAATATTCTTCCATTTGCAAGGGAATCCTGATCATCTCTCTTAGCTATACGATTTTTCAATTTTTTTCAAAGTTAAAATTTTTATACAATATTTACTGAGATTAGACCCTGAATCTCTGTCAGATGAAATATCTTGGGCATACGAGGAATATGTGTTCATATTTGGCCTCAAGAGGAACATAAAATGATCTTAAACTAAGTGGAAGGTCCTTCTATGGAGAAAGAACTAAGCTATATGATACAAATTCATCCTTCAACAAAATACAATAGCTATGCCATCATTTAAAACATATTCAACTCAAAGTTAAATTAGTCGACTCGTTAAATGTCCGGATATCAAATATATTAAAAATGTTGTTCTACTCTTAGTATCAATATCAACTATGACCACTGACTTAATAATACCAGTCTGGATTGTTTTATTGTTTTTCAGTTTCTCAAAACTCTTAAAATTCTTCGTAACTTCATTATTATGAGTATCCATCGCGAAATGGACCAAAACGAATTATACAACCAGAATAAAGGAGAGAAAATTATACAGCCAGAATCAGGCCCATCTTCTTCTTCTCACTTTCTTAACGAGCCCAAGGTCGAAAAATATGGCCTTGGACGCCCAAATAGGTTCATATAACCTGGGCCGACCCACAAGCTGCAAAAAAGTCAAAACCCAAACATAGCACCTACCAAATGTGCTTCTTCACCCCAAACTTCATATCGTTTATTAGACGGACCCACATAAGTTCTCCTTACCCAAATTTAATAATTGTGATCGATCAACAACCACTTAAATTAACTATTATTTTAGTTAAATTAGATTTTTATATTTTATAGTTTAATCTGATTTCGTGTTCGAGTTTAAATTAATGAAAAAACAACAATATTAAATACTCATTAAAAAAAACTTTGACATCCTTTAAACATCTTATCTAGTTTGAACCAATATTAGTTGGACTATTGATGGAACGCGGTATAAAATATCCAATTTTACGGCAAGTGACAATGGTCCCTTTCTTTGAGGAGTGAATCTTCTCCGTTCCGTACTTTTGCATCGGAGGCCTGGGAGAGGTTGCTTGCGGACTTTCCTGTACCCACAATTGACAGGGCCCAAAAAATGGACTGGACGAATGAACATAATTGGTTCGGCTTGTGAAACATCCGACCAAAACTCTCGACCTGTTTTCCTTGAAAATAACTAGTCCATGCAACTTGTGATCCTAAAAACACCTAAATTTCTACTCGAGGAAAGAAACGTTAGCATCTGTCCCACTGTCCCACAGTTATATCTAAGACATGTCAAAGTGATTGTAACAACCAACGAGCAAGACCAATCTGGGTGATACTATTTAAACCAAATAATTTTGAGTTCGAATTTTTAAAAACATGGAAATGTTAAATATTTTTTGATTTTTTTTTTTGCCTTTTTAAAATATTATTCAGTTTGAACATGAAATAGTCGATTTAGTGGATATTCAAATTCTATTTTTTTTTTAAGTGTCCCTAAGTGATAACTATTTATTTTGCAAGAAAATTAGATATGACGGTCTCCTAGACAATGCACTTCTGGCTGGCCGACCAATAATAAGCTCGTCGGTGCATTCCCTACGACCTTTATACCTATTAAATAATTCACTATGTTGAACATGACTGTAAAACTATTGTATACTTGTCAAAACGAGATCATAGTATCGCCATGTTAATCTCTTTTTTAAGTTATCATCATGTTACTTTAAAATATAGTTGTATTAATATAAAAAATATATGTACTACCATTATAATAATGGCTGAATATTAGATTATTTAGACTGTAATTTCTTCATCATACCATTTATTATCGTACACGTGAATAACTATTTTCGTCTAAAACTTGCAAAAATATCAATAACCAAAATTAATATTTGTTTTGGGACTCCCTTCGAGTTCCATAAGTTCTCATTTTGTTGGGGAATGTAATTAGTTTTCTTTTTTTTTTGTTTTATGTTCTCCATATGTCCTCTATTTTATTAATTAAGTTATTTACCTAAAAAAATCTAGATTGTATTAAATTTCAAATTTGTCCGGGAAATTTGCAAAATTGAACTTTCATCCAACACAAACTTCAATTTCCATACTAGGAGGCCTAAAAAAATTCCGTACTCGCCCACGGTCGCTTTCAGAAAAAAGCCCAATCCGACGTTAGAAATATGGGAAATTTGCAAAATTCAACTTATCCTCTGACAAGAAGCATCCATGATTAGCTGTACTATACATCTTTGTGCTCATGACTTTCTAGCTAATGCCAATGCACTCCCATCCTCTTCATCGTCATCATTTTCTTCTCTGTGAAACACATTTTGGTATTGACTCTTATTGCATATGAATCTTAACAATAGGACCCAATGCCCACTCCCTCATTTCCCCCCGATTTCTAAAATGTATTACCGAGTCTACTAAATCAAATAATTCAATTTAGAATCATGCATAATTTAGTGTGTAAAAGTTTTTATACAGAATTAAATGTTATCTGAACTTATTTAGGCTAGGTTATCGCAATAATATTTTTTCGCATTACAAAGCTGCAACCCAAAAAATGAAATTAGTTGAATTCAAGACATTTAACACTTGTAACAACTTTAGCCGAACAAAATTGACAAAACTATTCTAATGTGTCGAACAAATAAATGGTATACAGTTTAATTGGTCGCCCACCACGTGATTACGTGACAGCCAGAGGGCAATTATGCAAGAAGACGTCAGAGTTTTATTGATCTCTCATCGGTTTCTGAATTGAAGTCGTGCATGTCCTGCCGGGTTTCTCGAAGTCGATTTGTCATGTCAGATGGAGATTAGTTTTCACATATGGTGTCATAGGGATCTACGTCGATTTAGTTAATTTGGAACTCACAAGAAGATACTCGCTAGAAAATGGGAGTAGTATCTGAACAACCCACAAAAATTGCGAGGTTTTAAAATTTTCTTCTAAGAATTATTGTGCATGTAATTAAACAATTATTTGATTCACGTAGTAGATTTCTATTATCAGTCTTTAAAATTTTCACGTAAATGTGGTGTATTCCAAAACATGTGCACTGTACTTAAGAGGACGAAATCAGTGTGATCAAGAATTAGGGAGAGTTGACCACGTTGTCATGTGCAATATGGATGGGTTTCTGATCCCAATGAACTGGCTGTACGAAGTAGCACGCTTCTTTTTGACTTTTTCTCTATTGTCAATCTGCTTAAGTAACGATTTTTAATTAAAAACCTTTGGTTCAAAACATTCCAGTAGCAATTATTAAATAAATATTGTGCCACTGAGAGCTGATTTAGTGGTTAAGAAAGAGGGGGAGAAAATGTATTTCAAATGCAACTGGTATTCAGTTTCTCAGATGTACTTTCAAAAAGTATATATAAATAAATATTGTGACCAGCTAGAGTGATTCAACTTTCAAAATTATGTATAAATATAATTAATAAATCTTGTGATCAACTGGAGAGGTAGACTGGAAAGAAAATTAAGTTCTCAAAGTTTTGTACAATCATGTCAAGAGTCGTTCTACTTTAAACGATTTAATCATATTTACTTCTGAAAACATTTTGTAATTTCTTTTTTTGGATATGACAACCGCTACTGGAGTTAATTTAAAAAACATTTGTTGTGATTTTTTGTCCAGTAAATTTTATTATGATCAGAAGAATTTTGTAGTGCTTGGATCTAGACAATAATTTTTTCAATTTTTATGAGCTATCATTCGAACACATTACACCAGTTAACCTAAATTTGAGTTATGTGAGACTCTTAAACTTGATGAAATTTGATTAATAAAAATTTGACCATATTATATTGCAAATAATTCTAACTTAAAAATTGACTAAACTAAAATAATAAATGTTGTTGATCTACGTATCTATTGGTACCTAAAAAATTAATTTACATAGTTTACATGTGCTTACAGTATCAAATCACTTTGAATGCTTTACTTGAGCACTAAGCCAACCGAGTTAATCACATGTTCTTCCTTTAATTAGTAAATATGAATAACATCCCCCTCCTATTCAAAACTATCACTAATCCACATGGGGATTGAAAATTTGAACTGCGATGTGGGAACTCTTGCCATGGAAGAAACAGGTAGTTAAATCTCATTTTTATAGGAACATAAAAAAATTGGTACAAACGATAAGAAATAAACTATCTCATCCCCAAAAACAAGAAAAGGGATAAGAAGGAATCTCGAGACTTGGCATTTCATTGAATGCAAATTTTAGTACCGATGCAAGTAGCCCATGTTTAATGTTTACACAATCTTGGGGGAGCTGTATGAAATTCCTAAGATTAGAACAAAGGAACCTTACATTTGATTTGGTTTTTGTTTTGGGATGCAACATGTTACATCAATTTCACTTCCATCTCCCCTCTTGTCCGAGAATGATTGTTTGGTTATTGGGATCAGAATTACAAAATTATTTAATTCTTTTTCAATGTCCCTCATATGTCCAGTTGAATACCATTATTATTTAGCTGGATATAACTGGTTTCGAGGGGGAGATGGGATGTACAAAATTTATATTTTTAATTGTTTCGAATGCAACGGTTCATCGAATTGGCAAAAGTAAATCAATTTGGTATAAATTTATAAGTTATGTTTTTTCTATGTACAATTTTATGACATATAAAAAAATACACCAAATTAAGGTAACCTGTTTATTACAATCTTGAACACATACATTTTTAACTTCTTAGCCTCCAACAGTCGCATGACACTAAAATTTAAAAACCTTTACCAAATACTCCAAATACAGAACTCCCTTTCTTAGACCACGAGAGTTTAAAGGTGTCAGTTGCTTCCTTCTGTTTGATAAAATTTTACACACAAAAAGTTTGTATGTAACAAATTATAATCAATTAAGATTGATTAAAATTCTGAGTAAAATCCCAAGTAATACAAAATAAAGTAGACTTGTACTTTAAAAAATAAAGTAAAAGATGTATTATTTCATCATAATAATTCACGTGGATTGGCAATTAGCGGTAACACAAGGGACACCCATGTATCAATTTTGTTGGTAGGAGCCGTAGCGTATTTTTTTTTTAAAAATTATACGTCTATTTAAATTAATTCACATTAGAGTCAGCTTAGATTACACCTGTGAAAAAGTATTGCTATCAAATTATTACAAATACGTTGCTAGAATTCGAATTTGATTAAAATAGAATAATTATTTGTCAATTAATCTACATAATGATATAATAATAGTATATATAAATCTTGAAAACAAATAGTTTAAGACATGATTGAGATGGCTTAGTTGGTATATGCCTAATGAAGCTACGGCATCCCTCATGTCATACGATATCACTTATTAGGCATGTGACTACGCACCTTCGAAATACATATTTTTCTATCTTTTTGGACCTTAACCATCGCAATCACCACTTTATTTGATACAGCCCATGTGTTAACTTGGCATAATTGGTACGCGTTTGCACATGTTTTTGCATTAGATTTCCACCAAAAGATGGACACATTACGTGAAGGGGACAATAATTTATCCTTAGGTCTTGGAGAAGCTCTTCGTATAGATTTTGGATCTATTATATTATTACCAAATTGGTAGGGACGTGGAAGCATTGTAGGAGAGATGGGGTTCAAGATTATTCAAAGACGTCATGCCCTTGTTCAAATTAAAAGTAATAGGGTTTGGGTTAACACTTTCTTGTGATAACATTTTATTTCTATATCTCACAGATTAACCATAATCTAACTGGAAACTCTCAATTTTGGAATCTCAAAATTACCACCATAATGATATCTCAATACTACTGGATCTATTAAGGTGCAGATTTTTTTTAAAAGTAACGTGCACTTTTTCCAACTTAGTAATAGAATTATTATAGGTTTTTCATTTCGTTTTCTCAAATTATAACAAAATTCCTCCCGTATTTGGTTTCTAATTATTTGAATTTGGAAGACGTTGCACGTGAAAACCAGTAAGCGTAACTAGCTTAATTTTTATTATGAGTAGATATATAAATCATATCAATGCTCAACTTGTTCGAAACTTAAGGTGATTATCTTCTTGCATGTTTTTTATGTAATATCCGATGGAAGAGCTTCCCTTTGGAAGCATCTTTTTTCTTGTGGATGCTACTAGGTTAACCTAGGATTGCTGTACCCATACTTACCTGGTCAATATCCAACTTCGAATTTCTTACAAAATTTTCATATCTTTCGTACTCGAGAATTCATAAATATAGTAAATCAAGTGGTCTATGGTATAGTAAAAGCAGATTTGATTTGCACCGGATGTACTAAAAAAACTATTATAGATCTGAAGTGGACAGATAAAATAAGTGTCACCCACAGATGCCTTCTCAACCATGGAATGGCATAATTTTGACTAAACCGTTTCGAAATATTTATAACGAAGCAATTTTTTTTTAATTAGAACTTTTCCTTCTTTTCTATGAGGAACACCACATGACTTCGACCAACTTGACGGCCATGTTCTGGGTTATAAATTAAATGCCGCCATTACACACTTTGAATCGGAAAAAGTTATGAGCTGTCACGTGACATGCCACCTCTTCATTGTCTTGCTTAAATACAAGTCTAAAATGTGATGTACTTCGAAATTTTGCAAATCGATTGGAGAGTATTGGACAAGAACATGATTTTATATTTTGCTTCATAATTGAGTACCAATATTGACGTACTTTTGCCTTTGGTTAGATTCTTGGAATTGGCTTAGGAAGAAAGAAACAATCATTTCCAACGTATATAATACAAATTTCATAATAACCCAAATCCTGTAAAAATGGAAGGGTAGAAAAGCGATTTAGGAGATCTTCAGGACCACCTTTGCACTTATTAGAAAACATACGAAGAGAACTAACGCATGTACGGATATTCATATTTATACGATAGTCAACTTAGATACGTACACTACAGGAGGACCACAATTTATCTTAGTACAACAATCAACAGAGTAAATTAAATTATCTGAGATGCCAAAGTACAGATAATCTGTACTAATCGTTCAAAATATATTAAGAATGATTTAAATGATTTAATTGAAATATATATATATATATATATATATCATTACGGTACATTTTTTTAGGAAATGTTATAAGAGAATAATATTAAAACAAATTTTACTTGGATTAATTTTGCGACAAGTATCTTCGAGAAATATTTGAAAAAAGGGACAATATAATTTGTTTTTAAGATTTAGTTTCATTTTGTAGGTTGATCAATTTGTTAGTAGTATTAATTTCTAATCTGATAGGGGCATATATTAAAAAATATATTTAGTTATAAAAAAATTAAGTGGAAGTAATTCCTCCGACAAAATTGTATATGGAGTGACTGTGTGTGTGAGAGAGCACGAAGAATAAATGACTTGCAGCAGACTTTTAGATAAATGGAGACATGGTGAACCAATCTCACACCTAAAAAATGAAGAATTCTCGTTCTGTACGAATAAAACTTAACGAGTGTGTTGCTTGCCAGTTGATAATGTGCGCGAGTAAGAAAAAATATGCATAAAAAAATTGAATTATGTTATTTTGTGGAAATATTTCATCAGATCAGACAATTTTACAAAGATATTGAATACCCATCACTTAGAATGGTAGATAAACTATTTTTCCAACTTAATCATAAATTTCGAATTTAGCTCAATCTGGAATCCTGGTATTTCGGATGCCTCCGTTGCTGAAATTTTTAGGAGTAAGGTGGGCATTTCTTTGAAGAGTGGTTGTAATATTAAATTCTGGACTGATCCGTGGGCGACCTCCACTCCTCTTTTTACTTTATTCCCAAGACTCTTTTGCATCTGCATTAATAAAGTTGTCCCGATCTTTGGGTGTGGGAAATGGGAGGGAAGTTCTTGGCTTTGGGCGCTTGCTTGGCGTCAAGATCTGCGAGCTGGTGAAGTCAATATTCTTAACGATCTTTTGCAGGTTATTTCTGGAGTATATTCGTCCTTATGGGGTTGACTCTTTTACTTGGTCTCCGGATCCTGGTGATAGCTTTTCGGTGAAGAGCCTTTATGATCTCCTTTTCACTGGCTTTTCTATTTCAGCTCCTAAGGTGCTCCACAAAAACTTATCTAAGTACTAATCCTGTTTAAGATTAGTTGTTTTCTCTGGATGGCTTTGCAGGGTAAGATCAAGACGAAGGACAACTTGTCGCGGGTCGGGATGGTTCGTGGCCAAGGAATTTTTTGTGCTATTTGCAATTCTGCTACAGAATCTGCCTCGCATTGTCTATTTCACTGCAATTGGGTTGCTAAGGTTTGGTATAAATTTGTCAATATTCTTGGATACAATTGGTGTATTGGAGGTTCTGCTCATAGCTGCCTCGATAGCTGGATGGGGCTCATCTCGTCCCCAAGTATACAAGGTCTTTTGTATACTCTTTTTGCAGCCATCTGTTGGTGTGTTTGGATTCAAAGGAATATGTTCATCTTTTACCAGCAAGCTATAAGCTCGCATCATTTGTTTATCATGGTTCATTGAACTTTCTCTGAGTGGACTTGTTGGTCGGGTTTGTCTGGTTCTGTGGCTCATCAAGATGCCCTCTTGGCGTTAGCAGCTTGTTCGCGGGATTAATAAGGGTGTATGGGGGACGTCTCTCTTGAGACGGGGTATTAGTTTTTTCTTGTATAGGTTTGTTTTGGGCTTGTGTTCTCTTACGAGATTTCTCCCCTTTGATGTATTTTTTCATGGTTCTTCGGATGCGAGGTGTTCCTTCAACTTTGCCCGGTGCTCTTTTTCCCTATCTCGGTTTTTGTCCTTTGGGTTTTTCCTTGGTAGGATTTTTTGGCAAGATCGGACGGTTGTTTTGCGGTTGTTTTTTTTTCTTTGGACCCTCTTTTTCGAATCTCTGTGATTCAACTTCTTGGAGATTTATATACATTACTTTTCAAAAAAAATATAATAATATTAAAACATAATAGATAAACCTGATCTCAAATTGAATTACCGAGTTGGTTCATCCAAATCTTAGTAGTTGTCCGATTCGTAAATGGCACGATGTTACCATCTGGCACCACAATCGCACTCGAATAAACCATTGGAGAACCTTTACCTTTATGATCCTATTATCACTTGCAAATCCACGTGGGTGTGGGCTATTTGGTCCTCCGATTTCTCCTATAATAGTTAAGCATTAACCGCGGTTGTTAAAATCCTCATCGAACTAGAATCCATTTGTATAATGAAGAGATCAAGTAGGTCAATTATGTGAACCCTATCCTACTCAATTGAAAATCCTACTGAACATACCATGTAACGACCATCTTTATTTGGTGTATGATTTCTTGAAATTTGGTTTCATATAAAAACTGTCGGATTTTTTTAGTTCGATGAAACAATGACCAAATAAAAAACTAATTAAAAACTTGACGTACTCGGGCAAACCATCTATGCTGGAAAGTTACATATAATCCCTACTCTATCCAATAATTGAAATGCGAAAATAATTCACATAGTTTCTCGCTAAAAAAATATTGAGAGATAGGTTTAGAAGCAAAACATCTAAAAGTTTTTTTTGTCTGTGTTTCCTTTTGACGACAACATAAGAGTTTCTAACTAATTTTGGTCCATGAAATTAATAAATTCGCCTATTGGCGGAGTATAATACATCTGTGGCGGTGTACTAGTAAAACCCACATGACACGCTGCCATAAGTGCCATAATTACCTTACATTTAGTGCGCTGAAAGAACTCCCAATAACCAATTTTTTTCAGAAAATAAGAATACACAACAATATAAAAATATTTATAATAAATTGTCTAATTTTTAAATATTCTACTCGATTTTAACATGAATTGTTCATGATCCTACTACGAGGTGGCAAAAAAGTTCCATTACATACGATGAAATTTGTTCGGTGAGAATAAATAAAACTAGGAATAACTATTGGAATGAACCTTTAATAATTTGTTGGGCTATTTCATATCTATGCGCAATATATATTTTTTTTTCATTTTTTTACTACTCCCTTCCTAATTTTTATCACGTTATTTCCAAACTACCCCATTTACAAAAAAGAAGAGAGAGTTTATTTTCTATGATTTTCTCTCTTCGTGGTGAGGTTCCTTGGGCAGTACACATCGTTAGTAAGAATAAGTTGAGAATATCATAAGTGACAAAATATGGAACAAAGTAAAGAAATACCACAAAAAGATGTTGTCATTTTATCAACGGAGGTATATTTACAGAGACAAAATAATGCTTTTACCCTTTAGTATTTCACTATTTTTGTGTTTGGGGTGAAACTGGATACACTTTCTTTCTCGGTGCAAATTTTGGTACTTGGATGATTTATTTCCACTTCCAAAGGGACAAGATGGGATGATAAACCAAAGCAATCACTTGCAATGTCCAAACTGTTGAAAAATCCGCCACGTCCCAACGCCCATGTGTTAAACACAGAGATAAATATGTCGAGATCTGTTTTTGGCGGACACGGTCAACCGCTCAAATCAACAGCTGTTGTAGTTAAGAAATATGCATGCAATAGTATTTATCATTTAAGTTGTTTTTCTTTATAATTATTGCTATTGCACAATCTTTCTGGTTGATGAAACGTTTCTAATCCATTTATTTAGAAAAAAATGGTAAAGATTTAAGGCAAAAAATTAGTGTTTTTCACCTATCTTGTTTAAAAATGTCCGAACAAGAGACATGAGTTTTTCTCTTTAAATTCTACTATTTGAATATTTGTTGGGAAAAAATACCCCTCATAATAGTTGGGAGAAAATTGGTGTTAACATATTTTGTAAAGCAAATAAAAATAAAAATATAATCTTTTTACCTTTTTTAATTTTTTATATTTCTGGATAATATTTTTGTCCCAAAAAATGTTTAAATAGTGATGTGATAATTAGAGAAACTTGTAATTCGGTCAGACAATTTTAAACTACGTACGTAAATCAGTCAAACCTAAAATCCGGAAAGGCAGAAATGTAATGTTGAAGAGGGAAGGTGGATGCCAATTGCATAAGAAAAAGGGATTATTGGGAAGAGAAGATTGTTGAGGAAAATATGGATGAGGATGTGGCTTTACAGTGCATCAATCCACTTTGTTTCGTTTGCACTTTCCAAACTCCGACAGTCTTCACATGGTAATGAAAGTAGTAAGGTCCAGACCCGATGGCCTCAACACCCCACCACCTTCCTATGTCCACACGAAAATGATAGAAGAAAATGACCCACCACATCCATCTCTCTTGCAAAATTCCAATTCGAATTAGTCAATTTGACAAATATTTGGATACGAACATTATAATAATACCAACTAACCAATACAGACCAGTACCTCATTGGCTTTTGAGTCTCTCGTTTGCAACATGCCACTATTGACCCACATAATAATAATTATTATTATAATTATTATTATATTATACGTCCTACATACAACCTCACATACGTAAAGGGACAGACAACAATAATAAATAAAGGCTGGCACCATTTGCTACTTGCTTCAAACTCGGATTTTGCATTCTGCAAAGCTTTTTTCTGCAATACATATAATTCAATCTCTCTTCTACTTTTTTTTCTCTCTTGGAGAGGGCCAAAAAGGAAAAAAGTAGGCATCTGCTCTGTTCTGTGAAGAGAACCCTTTAAACACCACTTCTTGGTTCTTGCAACAAACTGTTGAGGAAGTTTTTATTCCACTGCCAAGAGAATTAAATAAGTGCCATTATTGACTGTTCTTTGTTCTGAGGGAAAAAAAACCAGAAGAGTAATTATCATCTTACTGTTCATCTGCACAGAAATGATGATACCTTCTTGCTTGGCTCTTTCCAGTCTTTAGTTTATATAGGACTCAAAACAACATAATTCTCTGGAACCCTGAAGCACCTTAGAAGAAAACCAACCTGCAAAGGAGCAATGTGAGTCTCTTTCTTAATATAAAGTAAACCCTGTTCAAGTAGGACTTGGTCTTTGTCTTACAAGCTTAAAACTTTCAAATGTCTTCTGAATTGGCTCATTATACGACCACCTCCTTGTCTAATTATGTGTTGTTTCTGTTAACTCAGTTCTGAGAAGAGACGAGAGAAAATGTCGGCGAAATTCGCTTACAACTTGTCCGATGAGCATCCGGATATTAGGAAGCAGATGGGATGCATGAACGGAATCTTTCAGCTCTTTGAACGTGGCCACTTCCTCGGCGGAAGCCGGCGCTACCAACACCAGAAGAGACTACCTCCACCAGGTACTTTTTCGTGCTCCAGCGGGTTTCCAAACGTATATGGGTGAGAGGAGGTTAGGTTCAGAGCCTCCAGAATTTATCTTGCAGCCATTGTCACCTGAAAGCCTAATTGGCTATCTATGATTCGTGAAGTACCTCACCAAACCAGTTTTATGTTTCTTCTAGCTGCTAGTTGAAACTTGAAACACTTAGCTTAATGTTTGCTACATTGTTGTAAAGTGCATGTCATGACAGTAAGAACAATACCTATGGCCTCGAAAAATAATTGATTCGAGCGTGTACCGTACTAACAATGAAGATAAGAGACCAATTTAGCATTCAATGCCAATTAATTTTTCTCACATGGACGTGTTAGATTCTTAAGCTAAGAAATATATGCCATGAGTGATGAAGTCATTAGAAGCTTTTGTCCAACATCTACCATGTTTTAATCATCCAGGTGACAGTAGCAACACAGCAGCAGAATCCAAGCATGCATCACCAAGAACCGTGGTAAGTGTTGAACACATCGTATCGATTTGTTGGATAAAATTGGAAAGGAGACTGAGAAATTTGACTTACATTTGCAGCAGAAAGATAGCAAGAAAGGCTCCAAGGATAAGCACAGAGTCTCCACCGAATCATCCAGAACGTCATTCTCTTCTACTTCTGGTTCTTCTAGTCTTTCATCTCTAGAAAGCACTAGAGCATCTCAGATGGAGCCATCTTCCGGCTGTCAAAGCATCACCGTGGAGTCACACCGAAGAGAACTGCCGACTTTGCTGACGAGCCGGAAGCCATCTGATTTTCGGGATGTTGTGAAAGACTCGATCTATAGGGAAACCCGTGAAATTTCTGTTAAAACTGCAACTCGAGGCGAAGCAGGAGGAAAGACGCTGAAATTCATAGACTCGCCAAGACCTGTACGGCAACAGAAATCCATGGAACAGAAGTCCTCAGGTTTGAGGGAATCATCTCGGGTTCTTCACCAGCAACATAATTCCTCACCAAATGATGTAAGAAGGTTCTCGCTTGATGGGAGAGAATCGAGAGACAATTATAAGTCCACGATGAAGATCAAGGAGCTTCCACGATTCTCATTGGACAGTAGAGCCGGCTCTGTCAAGGGTTCCACAGCTGAGATGAGAAGAAGTTACCCGACACAGGAAACAGGAAGGAGTGAGAACTCAACTGAGTTTCTGAACCAACAAGAGCCAGGAAGCAACAGACGACCATCCGGGGTAGTAGCCAAGTTGATGGGATTGGAGGCACTCCCTGAACCTGTAACAACCAATTCAAATCAGACAAAAGAGTTCACAGCTCATTTTGGTCTTCAGAATGATGCTTTATCAAGATCTTCTAGAACAGCCAATGAGCATTACCAAAATCAAAATGGTAGCTCCCTGAGGAACCGCAACAACGAACTTTCATCACCCCGGCCGGTGACAGCAGATTCAATTAAGAGGCACCCTGCAGAATCGAAGTCTTCAATTGAACCAGCTCCATGGAATCGGCATGATGTAAGTCAGGGTTCTCCATCTCCATGCTTTGAAAACCAGTCGACTCTAGCAAAAGGTCAGAATTTCTCTCTGTCTGTTTATGGCGAAATAGAGAAAAGATTAGCAGACCTGGAGTTTAAAAAGTCTGGGAAAGATCTCAGAGCCCTCAAACAAATTCTAGAAGCCATGCAGAAAAACAAAGCAACATTTGAGACCAAAAGTGATGCTTCAGGATGGTTGAGCCATTCAAATAGAAATGGTTGCCTCGAGTTGGCCATGGAAAGCCAGCAGAGTAGCACAATATGTTCTTCCCCTGCCATGGTGACAACCTCAGCAGCGAGTTCCACATCACCTATCGTCATCATTAAACCAGCTAAAATAACAGGGCAAGCAAACCACACCAAAGGACAACTTCTTTGCAGGACTAGAAGTGTTGAGTACACTGGTAGCCGAAAGAAATCAAACAACAATTCAACAGCTACCAGAAATCCAACTTTGTTTGGGGACAGAAGCACCAGTTCCAGTCCGTCCAGATCGCCATCAACAAGAAAAGAACCTCCATCCCCAACAAAAGAGAGCATAACCATGGGAAGGAACTTTGGGACTGTGAATTCAAAGAACCAGCAAAAGAAGTTTGAAGTTGAAAAGAAGTCTCGTCCGACAACACCAACAGATTCAAAGAAGTCCGGCAAACAAGTGACTCAAACAGGTCTATCTAAGAGAAAACCTGGACCAAAATCTCCAAGTATGCAGCTGGAGACCGATCTTGGTCGCAAAGTAAGAGATCTCAGCCAGCCAGAGAATTCAATCTCCCACCAATCTGAGAACAATGCCAATATGACCTCCCAGATTGACGAGGAAGTTTCGAGTCTTGACGAATCAGAGAAGATTAAAGCTGTTCAGCAGAGACGAGTAAGACAACAGGTCCTTAATTTTTTTCTAGCTCCTGCTACACTTATTTGACTTGTCATAAGTAAAGAAGAAACAAGACTGACTCATGTTCTATATTTCAGGAACCAACAGCAAAATCAACCAAAGACGAATATGATGCTGACATATCTCTATTGTCGGAACAACCAAGTCCTGTATCTGTTCTCGAAGCCAAATTCTACAATGATGAACTGCCATCTCCAATCAAAAAGATATCTACTTCCTTCAGAGGTGAGCACACAACTTCAAATAACTATGGGAGAACTTGCATAAAACAATTGCCACGTGAGTGGACATTTATTCTGATAAAAAAGAGGAACTGATATAAATGTTAAAATTTGTTTGTCCACCAAAAAGTTATTGCAGTTTCTGCAGGCTATAACGAGATAGGAAATAGTATATCGAATTAAGACTGTTGAATCATAGATACATTGCTCTAAATCCCCTTTCTTTCTGCAGGAGTCGACAGTGATGATGAAATGTCCTGGGAGAACAACGACGCATGCCAATCTCCGGGAAGAATGGTTTCAGAAATCTTAGTGTTAGACCACAAGAAAGCGGAGGACATCAAACCTTTAATTCAGCACCTCAAACAAATATCATCTGCTAACGAGTTGATCCCCAATGAACTTTCCCTCGACAACCACTCAAGTTCTGAGCACCGGTATATCTTGGAAATTGTTTTAGCCTCAAATTTCCTCGGAGATTTTGAAACCATCTGTGAAGCCA
Source organism: Hypericum perforatum (assembly GCA_012979155.1). Classification (NCBI taxonomy): domain Eukaryota; kingdom Viridiplantae; phylum Streptophyta; class Magnoliopsida; order Malpighiales; family Hypericaceae; genus Hypericum; species Hypericum perforatum. The sequence goes on from SOPF01027364.1 coordinate 127,554, forward strand.
TTCAACTCAACCCAACATCCCACCCAATCGAACCTAGGTTCTTCCTTGCTTTGGAAGAAGCTAAAGCAAGCCTCGAGAAGACAGATGGAGTAGACAAGGAACACCTGACCCACCCTAAACTTGCAAAAACTCAGAGGAAGCTACTATTCGATACTACAAATGAAATCCTTCTACAGAAACTGATTCCAGAGAATTCTGCCATGACATGGAATGCACAGAATAAACTGACGCAAAGAGTACCTGAAGGACTCTCACTTTGCCAGGAGTTGTTATCTGATATGGACAAGCTAACAGGTAGTTACTCGGCCTGCAGCTTCGACGACGAGGAAGACAATGTGACCTACATATTAGGGGAAGATATGACGCATCAATCAGCAAGCTGGACATCAGGCCTGGCAGAAATTTCGGGGCTGGTTTTGGATTTAGAGCGCATGATCTTCAAAGATTTAGTGACTGAGGTGGTGACTCGGGAGATGAGCCATCTACAAACGCGATCAGCTGCACATTGTAGGCAACTTTTTTCTAATTAGTTACAGGGTGCTTTTTTTTCATGAGAATGTGGAAGTGTCTTCTCCATGTCACTAAAACTTTGATATGAAAGGGTCTAATACTCAGCTTACTAACTAGTTCTGCATACAAGATGACTCTGTATAAGCTAGCTTTATAAGGTAGTTAATAAGAGATAGAAGGAGCAGTTCCAGAACTTTTGCATATCATACTTATGTATTGTAGCTATCTATTCAGACAATCTCTTACTGAACCACATTGTACCTCGACAAGTAAAAATCACTGTTCTTGTCATCTAACGTAAATTATGCATGTGCAAAACAAGTCGGTCAAATGACAAGCCGGTTCCACTGAAAGCAAGTAAAATGACCCACAAGAAGAACTAAGAGCATGTAACTATAGAGTATAGAGACAGGTTATATTATCTGGGTTGGGGTAGACTTATTAAGGACATGTCATTGCGCAAAAGATAGAAGCATGCAGTTTATAATTGCTTTCAAGTCATACAGCAAGAGCGACAATATGTAATGCATTTTTTTGGGTGAAAATGGTGGGGTCATATATAAAACGAGGATGAGACAGAGTACAAACAAGGTGTAAACCACCCATGGTACAAAATCTTACTACGAGGGTCGTGCAAACACCTCAACCGGGAAGATGGAGGGGTCAACTCCACAATCTGCGGTGCATTAAGCTGAAATAGAGGACACTTCTTCCGTTCAATGAACAACAAAAGAGCAAAGAAGAAATCCTTATATGGTGTTTGTATCCCCAAGCATCAACTTGTCTGATCAGAACATTATCCAATAATTTAGGGAATATTTACCCAAATTACAGGATATGGAAAAATGGAAACACTCACGGCTGCCAGCTTAAACCATTTAGGCATTAGCCTTTTAATTCTCAATAGAAGTTGCACAGTTAGTAGAGACAACACTGATTTCAAAGGGTATGGTCCCACTACAACAGTATCCTTTTTTTTCTTCTGAAAACCACTGGAAAGGCATTCTAGCATTTGTTCTCTTCTTCAGAACTTACATGAAACAAAGTTAATGAATTATACAGGGAACAAGAATGGAAGAGGGATCAGCTTGCAAAGAATTTCTCTCTAACCAGATTATAAGAAGCAAAACTCATAACAAAGGTGTGTGACAACAAAATGGCATACACATACCTCCAAGACCAGCTAAAAAGAGGAAAAGTCTCACTATCGGGGGTCCTTTTCGCCATTCTAGAGCCATATTCTGACAACCAAACCCCCTGCTCTTGACTAACTCGATATAGCTCCTGCTCCTAGTTCCTAAACACGTATACAATTTCTAATATGCCTACATTTACAACTGAGCCAATTCCTCGGGGTTTCCCATTGATTGTTGCAGAATTTTTTCCGCTCTCCTCTTCTTGTCGTCATTCTCATCATCCATGGTAAACCATGGGCCATTGTTATCAACAACCTTGTTCTGTGGTCTCATCTCAAAAGATTTGGAAACGGGCTTCTTTCCAACTCCAACTTTAAAGTGCACAATTGGTCTCTGACGCGGCAGGCCCTTATTTTTTCCTTCATCTACTGAATCAGGCAAGTTACTCTTCATAGCATTAGGGGAAGGAGCAAATGTCTCAGTTGCCAATTTGTGGTGAGCGTTTATAGAGCTCCACTCAACAGTTTCTCTCACAACTTCATTCAAAAAATTAGCTGGATGATCGACATGGGATACTTCCTTCTCTCCAAACGGAAGTGGAGGAGCCAGAAAAGGGTTATTTTGTGCCACTTCTTTTCCCTTAGCACCATCAACAGAGGTATGATGTTGCTGTTGGTCAGAACCATTGCAAAAGAACTGAGGCCTCAAAGGCAACAAAGAACTATCATTACTGTGTTGATTTGTAGACTTCATCCTTTCTGTTCTTTCTGTCCCTCCAGTGCCTTCTTTTTCCACGTTCGACTGATTCAAGGTCCGAGGATCAGGAAATGGGGGAAGCCAGGCCGGAATATGTTCCTCAGGTGGCTCCACACCAACATCCGAAAAACTAAGAACCCTCTTCCTTTCTCTAACAACAGGGAAACAAGGAATAGAATACGCGAATGGAATATCCTCGGCCTCGGCAACATACTGAACAATCTCTTTAACCGTACCGGACATTGCAAGGCAACGGTCAACATTAGAAGCACCATCATAACCCTGGGAGGCACCATGCTCTTCCAGACTCTGAATAATGTCGAACACACTACCCTGTGACCTACCAGCTAAATTAGCGTAGTTATGGGCCGACCTAGCAACACTCCTCAGGTACCGGACTGCAACATCGGACAGAGTCTCGAGCGCGGAAAGATGAAACGATTGAAACCCGGCACTCTCGCATATCTGGGCAACGGCGATCTTGGCCACGCCAAGCGCAAACTCGTCACTCTTCCCGCCCAACTTCCTCTTCACCGACTTCTCGTGAACTCCTTCACTCTCCTCCCCACCTCCATGGCTCATATTCAACGCTACTCATATCACTTCACCCGAAAAAAACCCGCCCCCTCATTCGCCTGCCCAGCGATAAAAAGATCGAAAAAGACACCAAGTTTAACGTTACTTCCCAAACCAGATGAAACCCTAATCAGGAAATAAAACAAAACGAACAATTTCCTTACCATGTAAGCTCCAGGGTTTAGAGGCGGAATCAATGAGCGAGGGGAACCGAATCCCCAAAATTACGGGAAACCCTAATCGGGAATGGGTCGAGCTAAGCGAAGCAGAGAAGGTAATGGGGCTTCGAAGGTGGTTTTCCCAAAGGGATTGGGAAATTAGGGGTTTTTGGTTAAAATTGGAAAGTAAAGAAGAGGAATTTAGGGTTTGCGAAGGATTAAAGCAAAGCCCCGCTAGAACCCTCTCAAGATTTGATGATTTTTTTAGAGTGGTTTAGTTTTGAATATATAGACGGTGTGGTGGTGGTGGTGGTGATCATTTGATATTTTTATTTATTTCTTTTATTTATTTTGTCCCTCTAAATTTTATTTGTTGGCTTTTTTTTTCCCCTCTCAATAATTCGGAAGAGGATTAGAGGATTAGATTTTGACCATTTTCTGTATATTATTAGAAAGTGGGAGGTGTCTAAAAGAAAGAAAAATCATTTATATAATCGAAAAAATGAACAAATTGCTTTTTCAAAACTTAGAAGTCGTGTTTTCTCCAATTTTGATTTGAAGTGGAAGAAGAGAGTTTTTTTTTTCATTAATTATACTATATATATATAATAATCAATTGCGTACAATAATATCCATTTTTATTTCCTACCGGCATTTTCTTTATCTTTTAATCCACAAATTAATTCAGATAAATGGGCACCATGCTGACAGCTGTCCTACACGCTAATTTGCAACGGACAACTGATTTTGGTTTTTTATTTATTTATTATTAATATCTTATCCCATAAGGCCCATTGCGGTTTTTGGTACGATATGTGGGGCCACAATATCGGGCTTCTTGATGGCCCAATTGAATCAAACCAATGGTCCAATAGCCGCAATCGATCCGGTGTTAATGTGGAGAAATTACACTTTAGTACATCTAGGTTTGGTATTTAATACATTTAAGTTTATGGTATGAAACGAATCAAATAGATACAATGGTATCATAACCTGTTATCCGAATAGTGGCAAAGTTGATCATCTTTCACGTAGATTCAAAATATCTACATGGCATGCTAGCTAAACTTTTTTTATTATTATTATTTTTTGAGTTAGCACCCTAAAAATATAAAAATTAATCCAAAAAAATGACTTCTAACGAATGACAATTCTATTCATTCATTTGTAGTTCTATCTCTAACATGTGATTGATTTATATATTTTTGGATCTAATTCAGCAAAAATGAGATCCTCAAAAGTTTAGCTAGCGTTCTCATGGACATTTTTAACCTACGTACAAGTTAGTCAAACTTGTCCATGTTTAGATGAATTGTTATGATGCCACACATACATATTTGATAGATTTTAAATTAGAGACTTAAAAGTATTAAACTCTCAAATTAATTAATTTGCACGTTAAATTAATTTGGAATAATCACAAGGATTACCTTGATCAATTAACAACACAATTTATTTTATCTCAACTACTGAACATGGCCGGAGACCATTTGGTCCAGTGGCATTGGGGTGGGGCGAAGTTCAGGGTTCGACTCCTGGCATAAGCATTTCTGATGTAATAGAATAGGATTTAGAATAGGATCTCAAAAAAAAAAACTACTGAACATGGATTAATTGATCTGATTGACTAGATAAGGGTGGTATAACAAAAAAAAAATTGTAATATTCAAATCCAGCGTCCATGAAGTAGCTAAAATGTAAATTAGAAGAGTTAACGTTTGTGATGCACACAACTTTCCCAAAATTCCCTCGACAACAAATCTAAAATGCCCTTGATTTATTCTATATTTGCTCTCATCTGATCTTTAATTCTTCTTTTCTTCTGATGCACATTGCCCAATGACATATGTATGTGACTACTTTTTTATAGAAATTATGTGAGAAAACTTTTAAAGGATGCAAATTTCAGAAGCTGCTCTGAAGAGTCTGAACATCGTCTCGTTGGATCTTGTGCAAAGATGAGTCAGGCCAGAGGTGCTATCTATTTTTTCCGCCGGTCATTCTGCTGGCTTCCTTAAAAAAAAGTTAAATTTCCGTTGTCCGTAACTCGGCTATTTTATCCGAATTTCTTAATCTTTTCCGAATTTTTTTTGTCCGCCTGCGATATTAGACCAAATCCATAAAACGTTTGAAAATTACAGCAAGTCGGAATACTTGTGAAAAAAACACTAGCTTGAAAATATCAAAGAAACACTACAGCATCCAGCGAATGGATAGAGTTAATAGTACAAAACGTTAAAAATATAGTAAGTTCAGATTCAAACCTTAATAAGTCATGATGTAAAAATTAAGAAAATCACAACAGCCAATGGTTCAAATGAGCTATTTTTCAGATGACATGTTGGAGAATAAATCTTACTGACTAAGTGGTTAATGGTTAATTATTCTAGATTTTTTGTTAATCTCTTCGACAGCTGATCAATTAAAAAGAAAATTGGTGAACTATCAGAACGTTGGTGCTAGCTAACCACTGACATCAATAATAAGTAATTCACTTTCCATCTACGAAAAATGCATGGATAAGCTTGCTGAAGGATCGTTAATCAGATGGCACGCATGCACCTGTCATGTCTCTAACAAAATCAGCTTTATTTGCCCCTTAAAAGCTGCTAATAATAAATTATGATATCATGCTCCATGGAATCAAATTAAATCCATCTTCAGATCAGTAAATTCAAATATTCCGAAGCAATTTATTTTAAAGCAAAATTTATAGCATAATTATACATGGACATTATTTGAACGGTAAATTAGGGTATACTTTTTGTATTTTGTTTATAATTAATTTTTTTTACATTTTTGTCAAAGTTTGAACTTTCTTGAACTTTACTTCTTACACTCCTAAACTACAAACTTTTTAGTCAAATAATAATCTAGCCATACTTTATAAGAAATGAGATTCGGCCTAATCTAATACATAACAAACACTTAGAATCGGGGAATGGTTTGTTCTATGTTAACAAGAAGTGTTCAATTTAAGTCATTTTAATTTTTTTTCCCTCATATTTCACATATATTACACACCTCCAACCTAGGTACCAATGATATTTACTGCATCACAAGCACCCGATTAATTAGTTAGTTATGGTCTTTCCCATAGAGGCACATGAAGCAGTAGTACTAGCAATCAATCAGATTATCAGAACAACACTCAATCGAAGCAAAACCGTAATAAAAACAAAATAAAACCATATTCTATTTATACAAGCAACATTAACTCAATGACTGAAGCCACTGAAACAATTGTACCTCTTCTAATTATTCTCACCTTGGGCAAAACTTTTGAGGCTTCGCTGGAAGAGCTATAAGCAACCTGGCACGTGTGGTATGTAAAATTTCTTATAATGTCTTCATTCACCAACTAGTCATTTGCATGGAAATTTCGGTCCTTATTTGCTTCATCTTCACCGTCAAACCTAGGTGTGACACTGAAATAATGGAAGGGTCTCATGGACTGGTTTGTAGAATAGGGGCCTTGGTCAGGCAACATTTGGAAATGGCTGACTTGCCTTGGATCAATTTCCATGGAGCCTGTGTGGACATAATTAGATGAAAGAGACAAGGTTGATGGTAGTGGCATTTCATTTAAGCCATGTGGATCCTCTATGTGATGATGATGAGAAGCAAATCCATGGTTTCCTAGATGATGAGAAGTAGTAAAATTTTGATGCTCCAAGTTGACGAAGGGAGTACCATATGTTCCACTATTGTTGACCAAATTATCTCTAGAAGAAGAAGAAGAAGATTGACCTCCTCTAGAGAAGAAACTACTAGATGGCACATTGTTGTTATTGTTTCCTTGCTCATTGCCTTCCTCTTTATCCTCTTCGTGATATCTATTCATCCAATTCTCCCTCTCACCAAATGGAATATTAGTTTCTCTTGCAACATCTTTTTCCTTGGCTACATTCCATATACTAATTGGCCTAGGCAACTCTTCCCATTCCACTCCTTTTTCCAATTTGTACTCATCTTTGTTCAATTGGGAGGAGCTAGAACCAACTTCATGATGATGAGTAGAAGCAACTGTGACCAGTTGGTGGGGATAAGTTATGCCGAAACTTCCCGGATTGATAGGAAGAGGAGGGAGCTCGTCTATCTCGCTCTTCGCCGCGTTGAGCAGCCAATCAACCACTTTGCTAGGTTGGTTCAGCCCGAGCCTATCTTGAAGATCGTACAGCTGAATCGCGGTTGGTACCGATAGCCTAACTCTCCTATCCCTTAGCCCTCTTATAGTGCAAACCTTGCTGTGTCTATCTTTCCCTCCAAATGCGCGCGACACACGCACAATTCTGGGGTCCTTTAGTCTCAACCATGGTGTAGAAATTGATGAACTTGTTGAATTAGCTAATAGTTTGGTTCCTACCTCAGTTCCTTCATCATTTTTGGTAGTGTGAGCTTCCTGATGATCTCTTGTTGGGGAATCATTGGTCTCCACCTCCCTTGAATTGCTACTATTCATCTTATGCCTCTCATAATGCTGTGTTGATGAGAAGGTGAAGTAAAACTCTAGGATATAAATATACCCTTTTATCTCTGTTCATTCAGATCCATCAATTAGTTACATTATGCACCTATGAAATATGCAACTAAACAGGAGAATGGCTAAGAAATTAAGCTAACTTGCAAGCAAGGAGACGTACTTTTAATGAAAAAGTTAAACAAATAAAACCCATAAATGGAATGTAATTACGTCAAGTCAAAATATGAAACAGTGGTTAGGGCTAAACTAGAACATAGCTTCAAAGCATGGGAAGAGAAAAACTCCAACAGGTAGATGTACAATAATATTGATAGAATCCTACTTGCTCAAAAAAGGCGGAGCTTCTTAGTTAAGTGAATATAAATCTCAAGTACATAGAATTGTTTCCAATTTATAACAAGGCCAAAATAAATAAGGTAATCTTCAAATGAATTGGGTCGTTAATCATATATTTTCGAACTTGATATTTTAATGTATTCTGATTTTCCTGCTTAATGAAAAACAACCAATGTTTCCCCTTCAAAGAATGAAATATTAGGTTAAACTCAAAGTGGGATAGTATGAACTTACTCTATAAGGAACTTCCACCGGAACCTGAAGTTGGAACCACCACCTAGCTAAGTGAGGCAAGCAGCCTTTAGTCCACAGTTTATGACTTTTGTATTTCTTTTCGTTTGTAATGAAAAGAATAATTGCTAAAAAAGCTTTAGAGGAGAAGGTTGAGAGGCTATGGGAAGAAGAAAGGGAGATGCTACAATTCAACCGACCATTATCTACGGCAAGAATTTCAAAGAAGCAAATAAAAGAGCAATGGCATCCAATTTGCCACGTGTCTCACATTTGATCAGTTGAAATTGTTGCTGGTCCATATCTTATCATTTTCCCTTTGTCACGCATGTTGAGCAATCACTGTCTTGATTAATAATCGTCACTGGTGACTAATTTTGTTCAGTTGGGTGAAAACCAATGTACATTATGGCCACCGATCGGGTCAATTATAGCTTACTTATGAATTAAAATCGAGTTTTGAGAAAACGGTTACATTACAAAATTTGATAGGATAGGTTTGACGAGTTTTATTCTATATCATATTCAAACTTGCTTTGATCGATTATATGAGTTTTAATATACTAGGTTATTTTTTATGAAAGATTTAAGTAGATGTGAAGTTAAGTACACATTGTTTGTACTTTTTGATAATTATTTGACAGGGGACCATGCGGCGTGATTATTTGGAAAAGAGGCCAGGCATGCTTTATCGACAACTACAAATGAGAATAAAGGTTTCTGAATCCGTCTCACATGCGTTTGATGAAATGCAAAACCCTAGCTAGTATCTTCTAGCGATGCAAGTAAATAACTCAAATTTTAATCAGTTGTTGGAGAATTAATTTATAATTAAGGAATAGACGAACTATACACAAGTGGGTATATTATTAATTTCACACAAAATAATTTTGGGTGTTTGTGAGACGATGCAAAAGTTGTTGACAAATTTTTAGCAATATAAAATACTTGCAAAAAATTAATGGATTAAAAATAAAAATTGCATGAAATGTGATTTAGCTACGAATTGTAAAATTCTGGCTTCAAGAAAATTATTTTAGATTCTATGATTTGATCTTTTTAGAGGTAGATTAGAAATGTTAAAACGATTCTTGGTCCAAATTTTGTTAAACTCTTCTAGAAACTTTTTTCTTCTAATTAGCATTAGAACTTAAATTTGGGTCAAGTTAATGACATTAACCACCAAATTAATAACGACATTTTCTATTTTTAGAATATCGAAGGTTTTTCTGTATCACAGTAAAAATAACATTTCAGTTAAATTTCTACCAATGCTCCTGTGTTAATTACATATTGAAGATTATGTTGGCTCTGAATAAAGCGCATTACTACGAAATTCGAAATATCATTTTGTTAAATCTTATACTGACTAATTCAAGATCAATATCATTCTCTTGCCGATTGGTACAATTAATATCACTACCCAAAAATAGACATGACAAAATTCGAAATGTAATTATCCCGATCAATACCAAAATATTATTTATGGAAAAATCCAAATACTACAAAGTAAATAGGTGTTAAATAAAACTATAAAGTCTAACATGATTCGAGGTTCAAATGGAAGTAATAACAAAATTCCGAATTTCTATTGAAAAATATCGAATGTGTATGCAGCTCCTTCAACTTTATTCTCGTCCCAATATCCTAGAATAAAGCACATAAGAAAATATTAGTGGTGAGTCATAAATTTAGTAGAAATTATTACATATTAAGTGTAATTCTCAACATAAGCAACGTGGACAATTCACATTAATGTTCACAATCCAAAACTTTGGAGTCTACATTTATCATATCAAAACGGTTATGATTAAGTGACAATTTACCAAATACTCTCCACAGATTAATGAAAAAGATCAAAAAGGTTATTAAGATTTTACCACTTATCCCTTTATCCCTTTACTTTATTCAATTCTTACACTTAAGTAACCGGACATCAATGTCTCTCGGTGAAATGTTTGCTGACAATCCTGTTGACAGAACGGCCATCTTGATCTGAATCGTGATAGCTACTTATTAGAACCAATTTGGAAGGTCTACCTTGTAGCCAAGGGACCATCCTATAAGTATTACTCGAATGGAGGACCACATGTATATGCTTTCAATTTGATATATATATATGCATGGACCAAGATTTAAAACCTAAAGCCACAAACATAAGCACTCACACCAACTATCATTAGTTACATCAAATTTGAGTAACAATCTCCCAATACGATAGTAAAAAATATTGACCTATGTCACGAGACGTAGGAGAATTTGGCTGAGGTTAAATATTTAGACACTGACACGTAGTAATTTGTTGGTATAAGTTTTATTACCTTTACACGCAAACTTTCTGTTTGGATATGTTATTCTCAAACAGGCTCATTAAACAAGATTTGTTGGGACAAAATTTGCACAACAAAAGAACTATATAATTAACTTTCTCAATATCACGTTAGATTAAAGTCTTTTAGTTAGCGATTATACGAATTTCAAACTCTCATTTTGCACCATAACTACTTCGAAAGGGGTCTGATCTCCTAAGAACTTCAATGGAAAAGATAAAATTGCCCAGAGGACGAAATAGAGACTGTAAATATTGCAGAAGGAAAGGGACGTATGAGAGACTTTTTAGGGCTTTGATCGTAGAATTAAAGGGCTCTAGTATCTCAAGATGAACAGTATTGGAAAGGCCTAGGACACTGTCTAAATATTTAAAGGTCCTGCTGGGACGTAACTTATGGCACCCAGATTCCAGACATAACCTATGTATAACACTCGTCTCCTATGCCAGCTCAAATTTATTACCCGAACTTCCCTTTAATCGTAATTCTCATACTACACGTTAAAAAATAAAAAATAAAGACACGACCCTTTACATGTAAGATTTGAAATTCAAGAATCGGATTAATCCATGACTAATATGTTACTTTTGAGGGTTTTTATAAATGTGATAGTTGCATTTGTATGGAGACGACATTTTTCGTACCGGAGAGCCAGGATGATCCATATAGGTTTGTTTCTTTCAACAAAAAAAATCGTTCCGAAAAAATCGATGAAATCATGGAAAGTAACTAAAAATAGATCTGCGACAACTATTGGCCTTTAGCTTCACATTGTTACAGAATTGCAAAGCGGGTTTGGTGGTGTCTGACTTATCTTGAATGATTCCCCGAACCAAAATACGTTTCATCTGCATTCCTATATTATTATTGTGAAAAATTATATCACACTCCTGAAGTTTAATATATTTAAGATTCTATCCTCTAAATTATAATAATACATGAAGTGGCTCCAGACTTGGTCTTTTTAAAATTTTTGTCATGGAATTGACAAAATTACCGGAAAAAAATTATCTTTTTCAACTCTTAGATCTTACATTGCACACCAAAAATTAACGTACTAAATTAAACTATTCGCATGAAACTATTAAAAAAAAGAACATTTAAACATTTGTGACTATCTAAATAAAATCATGTCATTGTTTTGATCAAATTATTTGAGTGAGGTCATTCAAACATATATAATCAAATTATTTATTATATATAGTGAATAAAATTATTTTAATATACTGTGCAAAACTATTTAAATATCCAAAAATATCTTATAAATAATACATAACACCAAATACACTACGGATTTTTCCTTTGTCTTTTACTGATGTGCCATCAACAGTAGGCGGGACATCGGCCCCGAGGTGGGGGAATAACAAGAAACAACGGCAGAAAGAAAGAGCCAATTCGACACGGGAAAAACAGTTGGGGACATTTTATCATGAAGGATTTAACTGACCGGCCCCACTCATGTATGAAGAATTTTTTTTCTAATAATGTGTTATTATTCACATAAAATTATAAAAAATAATGTCTAATATTTTTTAATTATCAAATTGGTCTCCATATTAAATATCAATATTTTTTCTGTGACTTATTTCAACTCACATAGAAATTATATGTGACTGCTAAGTCACGAAAAAAATCTATGACTTGGTCCCCGGTTATCGACGGCAAGTGTCATTCTCGGAGTCGCTTAACTCTCTCCCCTACTTCGTCCTCTTTAATGACCCCCTCTCCAACATACCCCTCAGTTCCTCAATCTCCACCTTGCTCCTCCTGAACTCCCATGCTGCCATCTCCCCGATCCCCACCTCTACTAGTACCCGCCTCTACAGCCTTGTCGTCGATGTCATTAGTCCTGTCCCAAAGAAGAGCCCCCCGCCCTTTTCCTCATCATCGTTCTCTGTCCTCCCATCCTGTTCCGGTCATACGTAGACTAGCACGTAGAAGAGGATCGTCATTAGCAAGGAGTTCATGAAGCCTTTGAACAAAGCTCCATCCACGATTGTGCCTCAACAGCCATGAACCAATGCCTAAGACTAGTCAAAATTGACTCATTGTGATCTTGCAAACTCATCAGTAGCAATCTCGTAGACCGTCATGCCTCCATTCTTGGTGGTCATCGTCCTCTTCGTTTTGCCGTGTCAGGAGTTTGAACTTACGTTCTCACTCCACCAACGGCCAAAACGCACGAAAGCACAATGAGAGGATGTCAAGGGTACATCGGGGAGTTGATTCTAACCAATTTCAGGTAAAAAAAAAGTCAGAGATGGTACGGATTGAATTGCCCTTCTGCCGTTTGATCATAGACCAAGTCATGTTTTTTTTTAACTTGGTCATAAATTTTTTTCCTTAAAAAATATTGGTATCCAATGTAGATACCAAACTAGTAATTAATTTTTTTAACACCATTTTCATAATTTTCCGTGACTAGTAATACTTTTTTGAAAAAATAAATCTTGTACGGATGGTGTTTCAACCTTTTAGAGATTTTTGGATCTGTGTGAAATAAACTTTTCATCGAATAGGGTACCAGACAAGTGCATCGTTGGCCCTTAAGATAGATGTTATTGTTGGAAATTTATTGGAAATATTTTGAGTAAATTTTGCCCAGAATTCTTGTCGTGTAACTTGATGGAGATGAGTACAGAACAGGGTTGGATTGGGTTAGAGGAGGCCCATTCTTAATGATTTGGAATAAAATACTCGTGGGGATTTTTTTTCCAAAACACTAAAACACAGGATTAAATTTTAAAAAAAAACACGTTAGGCTTGAGATCATTTACATATCACTATCAATAATTAGCATGTTATTGTAGTAAGCAGATGCTGATATGAATGACGAAGTATGTCAATATTGTAATTAGGGTTTGACGTTTTCAAAAATCAAAACTTGTCATTAGCGACACATTCAACTCGAATGATCTTCAATAATTCATTCACTTCGAATTCGATCCAACTCCTACAAAACTTCTTATTTTTTTTTTGGTCACGAGACTTCATATTTAAACAGGTGTATATTTCTGATAAAGATAAGGATGAAGATTGTGATAGAGATAAGGATGATAGAGATAAGGATGAAGATTATGATAGAGATAAGGATGAAGATTGTTAGTAATTATCTTTACTTTTATTATTAGTCTTAGATTATTATTAGTAATTTTATTAGAATTCTATCTCTTAGGGTTATTTAGTTATTAGAATTCTATCTCCTAGGGTTATTTAGTTTTTATAAATATGACATATAGGATATTGTTTTAGGGGGATTGATTTTGGTTGAATAAAATGTTTGTTTGAGTTTGGTTAAACTCTGGTCGCTTTCCGGGTATTCTTAGAATCAACGGGATTTGACGTATCCGTTGGTGTTCTTGTCTCTTTCGCTGCATCAGTTGGTATCAGTTGTCCAGTCAACGCTCCTCACCATGCCACCAAGGCGTGATACCCAAAGGGAGACGACTGACCTGCACCAGTTGGAATGCCGTTTGGATGACATAACCCAACAAATGGTCGAAGTTCGACTCCAACAGGGTCAGATTTTGGCTTTGCTTCAGGCGCAAGCTATGCCGGCTCTGCGAGACCATACCCGTACTCAACATGCTGCTCCTCTAACGCAGTTTGATCATATCTCTTCTGATGATGAGGATGACAAGGTTGAAGAAGTTGGTGAATCTGTTATTGACTTATTTGGGGAACCAATTTTTGACTCTTACTTTGATGAGGAAGAAGAAGTCGAAGATGTTACTCGTTATTGAATGTGCATTATCACCAGGTTGCTCAAGATTCTGAGATTGAAGAGGTCGAGCACATTGATTTTCTCGGAGTGGATAGGTTTGATTATATTACAGCTTCTCCGTTATTGACTTTGTGGAACAATCTTAAGGATGCTGAACATTTTGCTCGAACACATGAGTTTCTGGCCGTCCATCTGGAGCATATTTGCAGTTATGTGCTTTTCAAGTATTTATTCTGTTTGGAGGGACGATATCAAGTGTCTCCACGTTGCTCAAAGTTGGTCAAGAGTGCATTTACGAAGATCTCTAACTGGCCTATATTACCAAATTCGAGGACGAATTTCTCCAACGGGAGGAGAATGATAAAGATAAGGATGAAGATTGTGATAGAGATAAGGATGAAGATTGTTAGTAATTATCTTTACTTTTATTGTTAGTTTTAGATTATTATTAGTAGTTTTATTAGAATTCTATCTCTTAGGGTTATTTAGTTATTAGAATTCTATCTCCTAGGTTTATTTAGTTTTTATAAATATGACATATAGGATATTGTTTTAGGGGGATTGATTTTGGTTGAATAAAATGTTTGTTTGAGTTTGGTTAAACTCTGGTCGCTTTCTTGGTATTCTTAGAATCAACGGGATTTGACGTATTCGTTGGTGTTCTTGTATCTTTCGCTGCATCAATTTCAATTACTTCTGTGTACCTGTACAATACATTTATCTAGTTTTAATGAAATATACGTATAATTCTTCTATTCATGAACTTGACCGTTGATTCGTTAATCTTAGTACAAGTCGCCCAAATCCCTCAGAAGACATACATGGTTTATCCAGCCAAAGTTAGAACTTAATAGCTCATATTTAAACAGGTGTAGATTTCAATTAGTGGTGTGAACCTATACAATACATGTATCTAGTTATAATGAAATAGTAGAATTCTTCTATTCATGAACTTGACCGTTGATTCGTTAATCTTAGTAGTTCATAAATCTTAGTCGTGTATTTTAGGGTGAACTTATTCTAACATATCAGACACACAACTTGTACGTCTTAGGAAAATACATTATTATTCAATAATTATTCGCATGTCTTTGTCTTTCGGATCGACAATTTTCTGAGATGAACTGCTAGTTGAACATACCCAAACATGCCCAATTGTCCTAAAATACATAGATCTTCAATATTTCTTTACATGTCTTTGTCTTTCGAATCTGCTCTTGGGTTTTAAATTGTACCACTGAATGTAACTTTTTATGGTTTTAATATAATAATTTATCTTTTCAAAAAATTGTCCTAAAGAAAGTCCAATTCTTTTAAAAACAGTATTTAGTTCAATAACACATAACATTGTTTATTAGTTCAATAATTGGAATCCAAATAAATTAAATTATTTGGTGTAAGAATCTACACCAAATAAATAATACAACACGGGACTGTGGTTCCACGAAATAGGATTCAGTGGGGATGTCTAAAAAGACATCCCCACCATGGGGATTAGGTTTAGATTGTTAGATCAAAACTGGGTTCTTAAATTTATAATCTAATGGTTGTTATGATTGAGGGTAATTTTGGTATTAGCATAATAAATTATATTTTTATTGATTCTATTTTCTTATCAAATCTTAACTAATTGAAAACATTAAATGCTATTCCTGATTTTTCTCTATCAACATTTAATTAAATTTTGAATTTGATTTTTTGAATCCCAAATTAAGAAAGATAGAATTGTGATTTTTATTCAAAATTTCCTCATTCCCTTTCCTCAAACCCTCAATCGTTTTTCTTCTCATCCCGGTCTTGTTAGCCGATTGTCATCCCCTTTCCTCAAACCCTACCATTTTTCTCCCCGTCCCGGTCTTGCTTTCGGCCCGGTTCCAAATTAGCGCAAACCCTTACCTGGTCGCCGCCGCAGTTCTCCAGCCGACTTGTCTTGTCCCGGCCATTCTCTCTACTCGACTCGTCTCGCAAACGTGCCATCTACTCGCGCTCTCTGGTGAGTCACGATTCTCTCTTCCTCCATGCAAACCATTTTTCGATATTGGTACCAATGGTTCGTGATATTGGTACCAATGGTTCCTGATATTGATACCAATAGTTCCTGATTTTGTTCAGTCTATTTTGTATGCCACGAAGATTGGTACCACTGGTTACTGATATTGGTACCAATGGTTCTACGAATATTGATACCAATGGTTCCTGTCACGAAGATTGGTACCACTGGTTCCTGATATTGGTACCAATGGTTCCTGATATTGATACCAATGGTTCGTGATATTAGTACCAATGGTTCCTGATATTATCGTGTTGAAGACCTACCACTGTCGATCAAAGGTGACGTTGGCTTTGAAGCATCCATAATAGAATGGTGGTAAATCGGCTAAGAGGAAGATCAGCGGAGACACTGTGATTCGGCAAAGAAACGGAGATGATGGGGCGGGGCCAATGACCAGAAAAGTGATGACTAGAGAATGCCGTTTATGTTGAATATTTTTTAGATTTTAATTTTTGATTTATCAAACGATTGATTTGGGTTGTAATTATTTGTTAGAGATTTCAATTTTTGAATATGGGCAGTTACCAAATTCACTGCATAATTTAAGGGATTCTAAAAAATAGTTTCCTAATTTTTAGGATGTAATTAGTCATTGGTATACCATTTATACCCTCCTCCCCATCATGGGGATTCATAGCAATCCCCACTGAATCTGAGTTGTTGTTCCACTACAGTGACTACCGAAAAGTGTCACCAACAAAGACAAAGAAATTATGACCTGCTTCAACTATCATCTTAAAGCTGTAGGGGCAAATTTGTTGAATCTCCGATTGAGAAAGCTAATCGACAGATCGGAAAAGTGCATTTCACCCACCACCGCCAACGCACGCCATGTAAATTAACTCCTCGAGTACCAAAAACGTGAAAACTACATCCACCAAAGGGGTCGTACAGGCATAACTAAAACATTACTTGATAAATAAGATGACAATATTTTTTCCATTTTTAAGTAATTGATGGTTTAAGTCTTGATTTATTTTAAAAATAGAAAAATCTTATCTGAAAAAAAAAATTCAAAACTGTATAAAATTCTGAAATTTAGGATAAGTTGTCAAAATTTAAATTCAATAACAAACTCTAAGCATGACAAAAGGAAATGGAAATCATTTTTGTGATGTGCCTTCTTCGTATGGAAATCTTTTCTGCATATTCTTAGTAACTAGGTTAGCAAGAACTTTTCTGACGATTGTGCTAATGGGGGCACAAAGTGAGAGTATTCTTTTAAATTTCTCTCACTCATTAATTTTAGTAACGACCATGACGTCACATCATTAATGACTTATTTCAAATCCGAAAAAATAATACATACGATTGGTCGATTATGTTGTGTGTAAGTGTACACTATCCGTGACCGTGCACACATAAAATTCGAGAGTTTATATTCTTCCTAGCTATGGTCTAGATTAGTTGTGCACCCGATCTAACGATCTGAATTAATTGTGCATGGCTACACACGACAGCACCGTTTGTAGAATATTTGTTCCAACTCTCGGTTGGCTAACCGTGCTACAAAATTGACTCTTTGAGAACTCGCTAAGAGACTTGACGTGATATAGAAAGGAGACTTAACGACTACACTCAAAAAAATAATTGTAGTTGCCACAACCCCAGGTTTTTAAAATAAATTATAAATAATTTCTATCTGATTAACTTTGGTTTCATGTCAGTAAGACTACGTGCAGTTGACGTGCCCCCACCTGATTAGTGGGGATGCATGGATCGCCTGCCACACAGTGTATTCGGGTCAGGGAGTATAGCGTGCCTTCACGCTATGTTGGCAGCCTTGTCTATGTGGCACAAACAAGTTGGTTCATGTGGTAACCTTTTTTATTTTATTTTAAAAAAATGTTTTTTTAATTCATTGCACTATTATGTTTAACAAATTTTCTATACAGGTTTAATAATTTTATAAAATTATTTGAATCCAATAATGCAATTGATGTAGTTCAGAATTTTTTTACAATTTATATGGTCAAGATATTATTTCAAAATTTTATAAATAGAACTCATTCTTTTTTTTTTCTTCACCAATTCATAATCAATATTATCATCTTTCTATAATCATCTAATCTGTATATAATCATATTTATTATAGTATTTTAGATAAAGATTCTAACCAGTTAGTCAAAATGATGATTAGATCAATCTTAGGAGTTTTAATCCAAATCACAAATTTTTGACTTCTAATCATACATGTTATTTTCAGCTTAGCAAAAAAAATTAAAAATTTTATATTTCTTTCAAAACCCTAAAAATATCCAACCAAAATTTACCCTAAATCCAAATCCTCAATGTAATTATCTCCAATACCAACCAAATTTTAACCAAAATTCACTAAGGTCTCAACCTAATTTTTCCCGATTCCAACCAAATTTCTTTCAAAGTCCACTAAGATCACAACTAAATAATCTCTGATTCTCACTAGGATATTTCTTAAATTTTTTTCATAACCAACCACGAGTATACTAACCAAATCTATCCAGAAATTCACCAAGGCCTCAACAACCAAATTTTTGGCAAAATCAACCAAGGTCCCAACAATTTGTTCACCATTCGGAGGACGACAAGTCCTCGGAGAATAATAAAGACAGAACTACTTCAAAAGCTTGGGATTTTCAAAGAAAAGTTATATTAAATAGCTTAATACCACATGCGGCTCATGGATTGAGGCATACGTACATGCATCTTGAAGGAATCAGAGTGGAGAGCAGCATTCAATTCAGATGAAGATGCAACGGCTCACCAAATATATTTTAGTACGCACCGTAAATTTTTTATTGATCTGCATGTGTTTAAGAAAATCATTCGTAAATCTCCAAAATAGAACCCTAAATTACAGAGTTGCACACCTACCCTTCCGAAGTAGAAAGTGGTAGTATTTCTAAATAAATACGAACTACCAAAGAGGGAGATAATTTAGTTACTGCCGACCCTCCTACTCTAGTTAGTCAAAGATTGATATTATTGTATTTAATTGATAGATATGTAACAACCAAAATAGAGCAACCAAAGAAAAGTAAAAAGCCCCTCCAAGCGATGACTCATTCACTACAAATCTAGAGTAGTTAGAAATCATCCGCTCAAATATGCAGGTTTATGGACGAAAGATCTTAGATGCCGTACAATTCCAAGAGGAAAGTGATTATGAGCAAGCTGACAAAAACTTATTAAAATTCTTGGTTGATCACAAAAAAAAGTTGTCCCAAAAAAAAAATTAAGTGCAATCTAATGTCGCGAATGTTTGGATAAATTAATAGTTTTTTTAGTTTACATACTTTTATTTTATTTTAATACCTTTTTTAATTAATCATGTAATATGTCATTAACTTTATATAAATTTTATATTTCAAAAAAATAATTATTTTTAGTTAATAATTAATATTAAAAATGTTATGTTCGTCTACAATTGTATTCGAGTTTAAACTAGGGAAAAGCTCATAGAAAGTCCTGAGGTTTCATCGTTTATGCGACGTAGTCCTGTAGTCTGAAAACGTGACATTTGGTCCTGACGTTATCCTTTTTTTTTTGCGAAAGAGGCTCGGATGACATTCCGAGCCAAAAATTGCTCCGAACCAAAAAACGGCGTCGTTTTAGCCTGATGTGGAGAGCCAGCTACCAATTTTTAAAATATCAATTTGATCTCTCACTTTTTATAATTTTTTTAAAAAAACCTTATCTCTCTCCTCTCTTCTTCTTCCTCCGCTACTCTCTCCACATCAGGCTAAAAATATATTTTCTATATTTTCTAAGATTTTTAAAAAGTGAGGGATCAAATTGATATTTTAAAAATTGGTAGCTGGCTCTCCACATCAGGCTAAAACGACGCGTTTGTTGGTTCGGAGCAATTTTTGGCTCGGAATGTCATCCGAGCCTCTTTCGCAAAAAAAAAGGATAACCTCATGACTAAATGTGATGTTTTCAGACTACAGGACTACGTCGCAAAAACGATGAAACCTCAAGACTTTCTATGGACTTTTCCCTTTAAACTATATTAATAAAAAAAACAAAACTGATATTTTCTTGTAATAAAAGCATACCCGTAACTAGTGTGAAAAAAAAAATGAGTTTAAGGACACAAGTTGACATAACTGTATCGGTGGCAGGTGAGGCTCCATCTAGTGCACGTAATCTAAGGGAAAAAGTTGAGTTTTTGCACAATTGGTGGAGATGATTAGTGCTTTCACGCACACTTAAAAAAAAAAAAAATACGTTTATGCTGTTTGATTTTGTATACTATGGATAACAACTAGCGAAATTTGGGATCAGATTTGATTATAGATACAATTTTTTAAGATCATTTTAGATATAAATATTATTCAATCATAAACATTTGAACTATTTGATTATACATAAACTAATTATTCTTACAAAATTGATTAATCTATTCTAATAAAACTATTTGTCCGAGGGAGAGGGAAAGGGAGAGGGCGAAGGCAATAGCCTGAAAGTTCAGCTTCCAATAGCGACTGAGCTAAGCACACCTCGGCATAACCATGTAAGATGAGGCTGTGATAGTTTCTAGCAAATGTACTATTTCCAACTGAAGCAGATTTGTCTAACCACAACTTCTCACAACATCACAATTGAGTGTTAATAGTCCTGCTTTTACGTGCAACTGGTTTCAATAATAAAATTTACATATACAATTGTTAAATCTTACGGATAAGTGGTGTAAAAATAATAATATTTGAGAAACTAAATGTTAGTATCAAGTGGTTTGAAAGTTTGACACTTTAAAATTGGTGGTTTGAAATCCATCAAATAAGTATTTGTGTTATCAAAAGGTTTCACTCAGACTTGGACAAGATTAATCAACTTTCACGTAGAATAAAAAATTATACGTGGCACATCAGTTAGACAAAAAAATTTAATCTACTTGGGTTGAAAGCAAATTTCAATACAATACCATTTTTTAGATTTTAAATTCTCCATGAGATTAATCAATTATAAATTATAATAGAGAAAAACTACATTAAAAGTAACAGTGATATAGATAGATCAAAGAAAATATCACTTTAGAGATATACTTTTTCCAAAAATAGTAAAACTAAAATGTAATAAATATAGAAATAAAAATATATTTTCTATATTTAAATTAGTTAAACCTCAATTTATTACATTATTCAAATATTATATTTGATGGAGATATTTTTTACATAAAACATCAGAAAATGGTATCTTAAAATATTTTTGAATTTGTTAATTATGTAAACATATATGTATTTTTTATAAAATATAACTTTTTATTTAAAAATTAAGATCAAGATTTAATAAGAAAATTTTCTGAAAAACTATCAATTATTACGATAAATAAATTATATTTTTTTACGCTCTTCGACCAGAATTTTTTGAGGCCCCGCTCAATTTCTTTCCAAATGTGACCCGAACATATTCTTTATAGGGGTAAGTTTTGATTTTTCTATAAAATAATCGTAAGATGTTTGACGACTTCCTGTGATAATTTTTATTAGTACGGAAATTGTTGAGTGGGCCCTACCAATTTGGATTTACTAACTCTGAGTTAACATTTATCTAAGAAATCCATCAACAATATGGTCTTTTCTTCTTTGGTAGAAAGGTCTAAGGGACTCGTGAGAAATTGGATTCCATGGGGACTTCACAGGGGGTGTCCTCATATGGGGACTAGCGTATTGATCGTTGGATTGAACTTAATTTTAAATTTTTGGGATCTGACGGTTTAAAATGCTCAAGGATAATATATTCTTTTACCAAAACTGAAAAAGGTGGGTAGTTAATGTCTCTCTTAATTGTAGCCCCATTATCAATCCCATTATCATAAATAATTGTTACTTTTTGAGGAATTTAAAATTTAAACAATTAATTTGTTACACAGAATTGATTACTAAAAATTAAAAATTATGACCACCCTTCAGATTTCTTTCGTCCAACCCATAACAAATAATTTACCCATAGGAATCAATTTTTTTTTAATTTTCTTCTCACGCCACCAAAATTTAGTAAACCAATAAACCATTAAACCAGTAAATCAGAAAACCAGTAAACCAGTAAATCAATAGTTCAGAAAACCAGTAAATCAATAGACCAGTAAACCAGTAAATCAATAAAAGAGTAAACCTATAAATTAATAAATCGTAAACCAGTAAATAAGTAATTTAGAAAACCAGAAAATCAGTAAATTAATAAACCAGTAAACCAATAAAAAAGATAAGTAAACCAATAAGCTAATATAAACCAGTAAACTAATAAACCAATATAAACCAGTGAACCAATAAATCAGTAAACCAAAATCCAGAAAATCAGTAAACCAGTAAATTAGAAAACCAGTAAACCAGTAAATCAATAGTTCAGAAAACTAGTAAACCAATAAATAAATAGACCACTAAACCAATAAAAAAGAATTTAAAACAAGAATTCTTCCAATTTGGGTCTGAAATTACAAAATGGTAAACCAGCAAACTAGTAAAACAGTAAACAAGTAAAC
This sequence comes from Hypericum perforatum, assembly GCA_012979155.1. Lineage (NCBI taxonomy): Eukaryota > Viridiplantae > Streptophyta > Magnoliopsida > Malpighiales > Hypericaceae > Hypericum > Hypericum perforatum. The sequence continues at coordinate 150,310 of SOPF01027364.1, forward strand.
CAATAAACAAGAATTTAAAATAAGAATTTTTTCAGTTTGTCTCCGAAATTACAAAATGCTAACAACACGCATAAACAGTAAAACCAACAAACCAGTAAATCAATAAACCAGTAAACCAGTAAATCAATAAACCAGTAAATGAGTAAATCAATAATTCAGAAAACCAGTAAATCAGTAAAACCAACAAACCAGTAAATCAATAAACCAACAAAACCAGCAATTCAGAAGGTGACCGTATGAGAGAAAATTAATAAATTCAAATTAGATAGTAGATAATTAATAGGAGAGAGAATTAAGGAGAGAGAATTAGTGGAGTAGTTACAGAGATTGGAAAGAGAAAGAAGTAAGAATAATTTTACCAAACTACCCTTATTTAATAAATCCATCCCTTTAGTCCCCATATAGGGACTAATAAAGAATCCCCACCAAATCCACTCCCGAATGCCGATGTCCACTTCATGGATTTATTTTCTGCCCCATTTTTTTTATGTTATTTTCAACAATTTTTGGTCCCGAGTTGACCGAATTGTTATAACACACACAAAAAAAATACAAAGCAATACTTCATTAAATACCAAAAAAATTATAAAAATAACACAAAAATAAAATTTAATTCATGACATGGCATTACTTTATTGTCCGATATTCCAGAAAAAGTGGAACTAGAGATTGTTTAGCCCATCAACGAAGGCTCTTCGGAAGGTCTCCATCTCCGCCCTATCCATGGTCACTCCGACCTCCACTCCGCCCCTAACGTTCCGGCTATCCGCCAGCGACACCGCACCGGTTTTCGATATCGACGACATCTCCACCATCCGCGGCCTTCCCCACCCGAAATCCCTCCCGTAGAACCCGAACCTCGCCGACCCACCCGTCGCCACCTTCTCCATTCCCCCGATGTCCAGCCCCAGCATCTCCGTCAACTTCCCCTTCGCCACCTCCATCATCGCCCCGGCACCTCCTCGGAACCCCCTCACCGACTCCTCCACCCGCCTCGCCACCGCCGAGACTCCTCCCCGTCGCATCTCCCCGGCCTCCATTACCACCGCGTCGTATGTTATGCAGTTTCCTAGGTAGTTCTCCGGCACCGGTGACCCCCGGCAGTCCACCATGTACATCGCGCAAAATTTATCCGCGTCGTCCAGTGGCTTGGCAAGGGCGATGCAACTCAGCGTGTAGGAGTAGGTGAGGACGAAGCTCGATAGACGGAGGTTAGCGTCCTCGCCGGCGACGTGTCGCCGGAGCCGGTTGATGTCCTCCGGCGAGAACTCGTAAGCCGCCCGGACTATGTTCTCTTGGGGCGGTACAAAGTACGGGAGGAGCCTTAGGCTCCTAGGGTTCCGTTCGTCTTTGTCGTTGCACTGTGGGTCGATCGACCCCCAGCTCATCTCGGACCGGGTTTTTAGGTAGCTCAGATCGAGCCGGTCCGGGTCGCTGACCACCGAACGGTCCAACCACGGCCTCATCTCTTCCGGGACGGTTACGATCTTGCTCCCATCGGCTAAAGCTTTGCTGACGTGGGCCCAGCACTTCACGAACATGGCGACGCTCCTCCCGTCGAGGATCATGTGGTGGGAGGTCAGCCCGAGGGCAAACCCGTGGCCCGGGAAGAAAGTCGCCTGGACCGAGACCGGAGACGCGGCCGAGTCGCTCACTTGCAGCTCCGGCGCGTAGGGGTACGACTCGGCCGCGTCGTGCGGTTCTCGGCCCGAAAGCCGGGTAAACGAGTCCCGGTCATTCGACTCGGCGATAACGAACCGTACTCCCCCGTCCGGAGGGGAGTAGCGGATGTATGGCTTCTCTGCGCTTGCGGGCCACGCGAGTTCCCCCGCGAGTGGGATGTAGTGATCGAGCGTGAGGGCGAGGGCGCGTTTCAGGGTGGGGACCACTGTGGAGTTGAAGAACAGATTAGTCGGATCAGCGAGTGGGTAGTAGAAGACTCGCTGGACACAAGGGAACTTGAACCAGTATGTGTCGAAGTAGGTGAGTTGGAGGGTGAACTCTGTGGCTGAGTCGGAACTCGGTGCAACTCGGCTCACTTCGAGTATTTTTATTGACTCCATTATAAGTTTTTCTTTAATTTTTTTTCTTCAGATTGTACGAATTTATTTCCGAGTGGGCAGGACTTAATATATAGACTTGTCCTAGTTTCCTTGAATTCGTTGAGTGTCGGACTTGTAGTCTTCTACTAATGGTTGGTGAAGTCAAAGGAAAGATGCGCCATATTTGAACAAGTCAACATTTGTTTTATTTGTGATATTTTAATGTTCTGGTCAAGCTTATTCCATGTAATTGGTTGGTATGAGGCTCAACTCTTTAATAAACAAATATGGACCCGACTCTAGCTTGTGAGAAGTTAGATCTATGGGGCGAGTAGATTGATTGGCGAATGAGTTATCATAATTAATTAGAAAGTGTTGGAGTAAATATTTATAATAAAAAAAAGATATTATAATGTTAAAAGCTATGTTGGTTCTAATTTTAATTAATCAGTTGATTAAATATTAATTTAGATGCTGAATAAGAGAATGTTGGAACTTAAGGCGGTCGCCGGAATAAGCAAGGATAAACCCAGCCGGCATGTTTAACCAAAATTTGTGCCGCCTCCGCCTACAATGCTTAGTTGACTGTTTACTTTTCTGGCAAAATAGCCGTATCTCTGCAGTGCTTGAGAAAACTAATTGATCATGAGATTGTGATATTGTTTTGTCCTGATATTTAGTAAATCAAATTCATTGGTCCTAGTAATCTGTAATTATGTTCTGATCACTTTTTTTATTTTGGATATTACTAAATTATCATTTGACCAAAGAAATTTCACTTCTTCAAACGCAAAAGACTACCGGGAAAATGGCTAACCATTCTAAAAATAATATCAACTACAAGAAGAGAATAGTTGTAGTACAGCTTTAAGATAATTTGGCTGCAGTGAGTTAACTCAACCTCTTCGGCCGCCTCAAAGGCGAAATTTCAGTGCCAAACGTGGTTTGTAGAGAACAAGGAAAAATCGAAATAAAATTGTTTAACGTTTAAGGGTCTCTTTTTTGCTGGTGTTTATTGGAGGGCGAACATGTGTTTCAATGTTCAATGAGAGGGATGACGCTTCGTCGCATTAACGGGATTCCTTTTCTTCAAACAGAATCCTCCATGAGTCGGTTTGGATAAGACATATTTAAGTTTAGGTTAATTGATAAAATAGTAATTTATGTAGCTAAGAGGTATTTTGGTAATTCAGTATACGAAAAATTAAGAATAATCTAACACAATCAAATAATATAGTAGATAAGTAAAATTGAGAGTTGAAATAGAATTTTTAAATAATTAATCTAACGCAACAAGAATAACAATTATTTTGTGAAGATGTTGTGGTTACGATAATAATAAATAAAAGCAATAATGTAATTAAACAATCTATTATCAATAAGGACAAAACGAGCACGATGCTTTTATGAATTGCCTACGTATATCGAGAATATGGTACTTACGAAATCCTAACTAATACTCGAAATGTTCTAACGTCTTTACCTAATTCTTTCGCTCATTAGGTTGACAAAATCAAGATAACAAAAGTCTAAGTTACTAATTAATGTTTTCGCTCGTCATATAAACTTAAAAAATAAACTAATGACAATTATGACAATTTCTCCTAACGTATTATTCTTACGATATCAAGATGTCTCATTGATAACTAAGAATATATTAATTGATTCTTTCACTAATTCGAGTGTCACTCAGTCCACTCTCATCAATTATAATCATAAATTATGTGATCAAATTAGATTAAATATTAAAAATATCCCTTAACAACAATTGCACATGATATTTGAATAATAATATAATATAGGTTAATCATATAATAAGGCATCGCACTCACAAGAGAACTATTCGCTACGTATATTCAATAATACAAAATCATTATTAAAAACATAATAAGAAATAGAGATAGAAAAACCTTGTCTTCGATTAATGATCTCAAAGTCGCAAGAAGAAATCTCGAGGGTGTTGAAAATCGGTGATTAAACCTAAAGACTAATGAATTTTATATAGCCAATAATTTAACTAGAAAATAAGAAAGCTTAGAAGATTGATTCCTATTTAAAATTCCTAAAACAAAACAGGTTGCCTAAAATAAGGAAAATATCAAAACATAATGTTTTAAGGTTAAAACAAGATCCCAAAGTTGTCTTAAACCAAAATGGAATCGAAAGCCAACTAAACGAGAAGTTTGGAAAAAGCTTACCTTCAACAGGTTGGCGGTCACCAATGATCTGGCGCATGCTAGACTTTTCCCCTAGACTCCCCCTATTTGTGCAAGGGTCCTTGCGGGCTCAAGAACGTGCATTCTCCCGCTCTTTGGCGTGCAGCAGACTCTTCGAACTCTTTCCTAATGTTAACCCTCGCTCCATACTTTGCATCCTCTCATTCCAATGGCTCACGTACTCACTCAATACATGCAAAATGCACGAGTACTTGATATAAGTCCATCTCACGACTCGAACACAACAAATGACAAAATACACACCAAGACATGACAAAAATGAACGAAAACATAACTAAGCATCATTGAAACATGTCCAAACACATGACTATTTACACGTTCATCATACTTTATTTGGAATAATCATCAAAATTTGGATTACAAGGATTGTTCAATTTAATTTGAGCATTATAATAAAACCTATAAAAAGTATTTTTTTCTAAAATGATAACCTTTTAAATTAATAAAAAAAAATCTATGTCCCAAGTCGGGACCAGTATAAAAAAGCGATAACCTATATATATCATAATAAGTGATACTTTTTTCAGAAAATTTTAATAGTAAATCTGAGTTCCAATTTTTGTATAAAGTCATATATAATAAGTAAATTTTATAAAATATTTTAAAATACTATTTTATGATCGTTATCTTGTTGTAAGAAAATATCTCCATCAAATATAATATTTGAATGATGTAATGAACTATATTTTAGGTAATTTGAATAAAGAGTATTTTTTATTATTTAAATCTAATTTATTATTTTCGGAAGGAAAAAACAAAAACCTCACTTATTTAATAATCTCTCAAAATTTATATTTTTCTCATGTCTTAACGATATTACTTAGAAGAATTTTTAAAGTATAAAAAGAACTAAATAATACTAAACAATGCTAAAGCTGAATTAATATTCATCTACTATTTTCTTTATATCTCGTGGTGTGGTCCATCGAGAAAGCAAGGCAAATATATGCATGTAACAACACACGTACGTCAAAGAGAAAATAAATCAAATTCTTCTGAATTAATATTTATCTACTATTTTTTTAAATACCAGCTAGTATCAAGATACATAACCATCTTCGAGATGGGGCGACATAAATTTTGAGAATTCAAAAAAACTCACGGTGAGACGAACCGTTTATCATTACAATAAGTGCAAGTATAAGTGCAGTAATATATGCAGCAAACATCCTAATAGACTCGCAGGATATCCTTGGGGAAATGCACTAGGTTCTGTAGCTAATTGCATTGCTCTGGAAACATGTGTACAAGCTCGTAATGAGGGACGTGATCTTGGTTGTGAAGGTAATGAAATTATTCGTGCAGCTGACAAATGGAGTCCGGAATTTGCGGTTGTTTAATTCATATCCAAACTAAAAAGAACATTTCAATTAAGTTAAAACAACATCTCATCATGATCCAAATATTTGTTAATACGTTTTGATGATTTTATGGCTAATGCACTACTTCTGCCATAGCCATAAAATCATCATCAAGAATCAAATATAACAACAACAAGGCGAGTTAGACAAGCCCCGCTCAGTCGCCTCGCCTAAGTTACCTACCGAGTTAAATTCTGTCCCACTCACTCACTTTCACACATACGGGTTCAAGTTCCACCAAGTAGAACGTATACTTAACCTTCAAAAATAAGTAGAACGTAGAGCTATCAACCGTCTGAGGTCACATAGCTATCAACCGTCAGACATATCATACAAGCACTAATGTACCGCGAGTCATAAATTCTATTTATGGTTCTAGTACACAAACAAACACAACGCAAAACATGAAACATACAAAGAATGCCACGTTAACAAAACCAATCGAGAGGATGGAAGAAGTTGCTCATTAATTTGGTGTTGCAGTTGGGAAGATGGGTAGGTCAGTGCTGATTTTGACTCCAAAACCGAGTGTAATCTTACTACACAGGACAAGCCAAGCAAAAATGGCTCCTATAAAATTAAAGGGCACAATCCAAACATTTTCATTCAAGTAAAAATGGGGAATCCACATGTTGTAGTGATTTCTTACCCAGCACAAGGCCATGTGATTCCGATGCTCGAGTTGTCGAAATGTCTGGTGAAACATGGAATCAAGGTGACATTCGTTAATTCCGACTTCAACCACAAGAGGGTGTTGGATGCCATGGGGAATGTGGCATCAGTTGGTGATATGATTAGTCTGGTTTCGATTCCTGACGGGCTCGAACCTGGACAAGACAGAAATGACCTAGGGATATTGTCCCTGGCAATGTTCAGGGTTATGCCAGGGAAGCTAAAGGAGCTAATAGAGAGGATTAATGGCTCGGGCGAGGATGACAAGGTCACTAGTGTACTTACAGATTACGGTATGGGATGGAGCCTCGAAGTGGCTGCCAAGCTTGGAATCCCGGGAGCCGCCTTTTTCCCGGCATCAGCAGCTGTGCTTATTTCCGGAATGAGTATTCCCAAGTTGCTTGAAGATGGAATCATTGACAAAAATGGTAAGCGAGGAAGGAAACAAATAGCATTATTCGTTATAGATATCATTTCTTTTATCAAAAACAGTAGGACTGAATGGAGACTTTCTGTTTTTTAGGGACTCCTTTGAAGAAGGAGAAGATTCAGTTGGCACCAGACATGCCTTCCATGTACCCTGCGGATCTCATGTGGGCTTGCATTGGAGAAAGGACCACACAGCAGATTATCTTCAATGCCATAGTGGACCACAATAGAACCACGAAATTGGCAAATATGATCATGTGCAACTCAATTTATGAATTTGAGCCTGGTGCTTTCGCCTACAATCCGAGCATCCTTCCAATCGGTCCACTTCTTGCTAGCAACAGACTCGAAGACCAGATTGGAAACTTTTGGCCAGAGGACTCAACCTGCATGAAATGGCTGGACAACCAACCACCAAACTCGGTTGTCTATGTGGCGTTCGGAAGCTTCACTGTCTTCGACCAAACCCAATTCCAGGAACTGGCCCTTGGACTTGAACTCTCCAATAGGCCTTTCTTGTGGGTTGTCAGGCCAGATCTTACAAGTGAAACAAGCAGTTCTTTCCCTGAAGGCTTTCAAAGGAGAGTGGCTTCCAAAGGGTGTCTCGTCGGATGGGCACCGCAGCAGAAAGTCCTTAGCCATCCATCAGTTGCTTGTTTTGTGAGCCATTGCGGTTGGAACTCCACAATGGAAGGTGCGTGCAACGGCATCCCATTCCTGTGTTGGCCATATTTTGCTGATCAAATCTCCAACGCAAAGTACATCTGCGATATATGGAAGGTGGGATTGAGGTTTAATAAAAATGAGAGCGGAATCATAACTAGAGAAGAGATCAAGAACAAGGTGGAAGAGCTGCTTGGTGATCAAGGATACAAGTTAAGAGCCTTGGCACTCAAGGAACTAGCAGTAAAGAATGCTTCGCAAGATAGCCAATCAAGCAAGAACTTCATGAACTTAGTAACCTGGATCAAGTCAAAATCCAGCCATTAAGAGTATTGTTTCAAGCCAAAAGCAACCAAGAAGTTGCAATTTGAACCCTTTTAGAATAAGATGTCTTCTTTGACATCAGTTAATTATATGTTGGTCTAACTAGATTAGTAGTAGAAATGTAGAATATATGCTTCCAAGTTCAACAAGTGGAACTACAATAAGAAAAGTTGCTTCAGAAAAGTTTTATGAGTGAAAAAGAGGCTGTAATACCCATCAAGTTAAGCTTTTTTTCCTAATTGGCCCACTAGTTTTGATAAGATCACCCCATAAGACACCCAAATTCTATGAAATATATTTTGGGCATTTTCACAAACACCTGGTGAGCAACTAGGATCGATTCAAAGAAATAAAAACACTAGGACAACGATCAGAAAAGGAAGCTAATTGGACATATTTGGTTTTTTTTCAACTTTTTGTTTGATGGGTTCGGTGGCTGACCTTCTAAGGTAGGAATTGCCAAATTGGAACGGGAAAAGACTCGAGTCAATTGAAACATGCTTATTCAATAAGTTGGAATGCTCGGCAAGAGTCAACGGCCAATGGGGAGCTAGGTGGATGAAGGAAGAGCGTCCAACGGTCCAATGGGGAAGAGGAGGGAGAGAAGTTAGTTAATGTTTAAATGATATATTTTTTAAAAAAAATATATATAAATAATTATGGATTATTTTGGTAGTTTATTCAAAGTACACATCAATTTTATCTAAACTCACTCTGTCGGGCGATTGGATGGACCGCTGCAATATACATGTCTGGAAATGGTTGGTATTTGTTTTTAGTAGAGGGGTATATTGGTCATTTTTCGTACATCTTCGCTTGAGAAATTCGCAAGTTCCGGCGAGAGGGGGCAAATGGTATAAATTTGCCATACTGAGAGGGGTTTTAATCAATTTGCAAATAACAGGGAAACCAGCATTAAATACGCCAAACTAGAGAGAGTCAGATGTAATTTATCCTTGATTATTTTTATCGAGATTATGGTTCTTAAAAAATTCTAATTAGTACCCATAATATTCTAATGCATGTGCCTAATTTTTTTGCTCATTAGGTTCAAATTCGCTCATCAACTACAGTTATAATTAAACTAATCTCAATTATGTTGATTTTTCCTAATGGGTTATTTTTACGATATCAAGATGTCTCATTAATATATAAGAATATGCTAATTAATTCTTTCACCAGCCCGAATGCCTATCGGTTTATGCGATAATTATAATCATAACCTAGATAATCAAACTAATCTAAACATTAAGAACATCAATAAACGACTATTGTACATGATATTTGAAACACAATCTAACATAGTAATCAATCACATACTTAGAGTATCACACTCATAAAAACTTACTTATTATGCATATACAATAAGCACAAGATCATAATTGAAAACATGATAAGAGATATAGATAGAAATTTAGTCTTCAATTAATAATCTCAAAGTTCTAGGAATAAGTCTTTAGAGTGGTCGAAATTGATGATTAAACCTAAAGACTAATAACTTTTATGTAGTCAAGAAGCTAACTAGAAAATAGAAAAACTTTAAAAAAAAAATTTCCAAATTAAGACTCTTAAAATCCAAAATAAATGACCTAAAATAAAAAAATATCAAAACATAATGTTTTAGGATTAAAACATGAACCCGAAGTCGTCTGAAACAAAACAAAATTGAAACTCAACTAAACTAGAAGTGTAAAAAATTTGACTTTCGAGAACTGCCTAACATGCGCCAAGCTTTTCCCCTAGACCCTTTGCGTGCACAAGGGGTCCTGTCAGGCTCAACGACATGCATTCTCCATCTCTTTGGCGTGCATAAAGACCCTTGGCGTGTGCTTAGACTCTTCGAACTCCTTCTCAATGTGAATCCTCCTTCCATACTTCGCACATGCTCATTCTTATGGCTTACCTACCCCCTCAATGCATGCAAAATGCACGAGTACTCGTATAAGTCTATTCCACGACTAAAACATAACAAACGACAATATACGCATTAAGACATGATGACAACGAACGAAAACATAACAAAACATCATTAAAACACGCACAAACACATGAACGTTTACACGCTCATTGTACTTCGTTTTGAATAGTTGTCAAAATCTGGAGTACAATGACTGTTCAATTTAATTTGAGAATTACAATAAACCCTATAAAATAATTTCTTCTAAACTGATAACCTCTTTAAATTGATAAAAGATTAGATTTTGAGTCGAGATCAATGTAAAATGATATTTTTAATAACCTCTTTAAAATTATATTATTCCCAGCTAAGTCCATGTGGCTTAAAAAAATTAATTCGAGTCCGACATCGTCTAATTTTCTCATTTGGGTCACCTTCGATTGGTTTGATTCATTTTTTCATTTTGGTTCGATCAAATACTGCATCTTCAACGCCAATTGTCGACTCCAGTTGACTCCCCAAAATGTCCCCGACATGTGGATACTAATTTCACATGTCTTTGTCGCCGAAATCGCGAGATCGAGCTTCGGATTTTCGAATTAAACCAGTCAGAGTGACCCAAATGGAAAAATTGGACGATGTCGGACTCGAATTAACTTTTTTAAATCAAAGGAACTTAGCTGGAATGGGCCAAACCACAGGGTACTAAAATAAAATTTTCCCAATATAATATTTGAATGATATAGTAAACCAAGTTTTTGGTAATCTCAATACAGAGAAAGTATTTTTTTATTTTTTTATTTTTATGCTTTTATTATTTAAATTTATTATTTTATTACTTTCGAAGGGGGAAAATAAATAAATTCTCTGTGATATTGTTGTCATGTCTTATCGATATCAATTTAAAAAAAATTTACTATACAAATAACTAAATAATACTAGTATTTGTGCTGAATTTATATTTTTCTACTATTTTCTTTATATCTCCTCCTGTGGTCCATCGATAAAGCAAGGCAAATATATGCACACGTACGTCAAAAAGAAAATAAATCAACTTCTTCTGAAATGAATATTTATCTACCATTTTTTAAATGCTAACTAACATCAAGATATCTATTAAGATAACTAATTCATATCTCAACTAAAAGAACATTTTAATTAGGGCAAATTACCCCCTATTCTTTGGTTTATACATAATTCTCTTATTGAATTTCTTCTTTGTCATAAATAACTAATTTATCCCTCTTTTATTTAAAAATATTTGTCTTAAGTTTCCACCGATCAAATCAGATTTTTATTTTTATTTTTTGTCATGTAAAATAACAAAAATACCCTTCACAAAAGACAAAATAAACTAAAAAAAATAAACCACCCAGCGTCGCCGAAGAAAAAGCTAGCATCGCCGGTGATCGAAGGGAGAAAAAATTAAACTAAAAAACCCTAATCCCAGAAATCAAAACATTGAAAAAAAGGAAGGAATCAATCCCAGGAATCAAAACAAAGGAATCAATCCCAGAAATCAAATTAAAAAGGAAGGAATTGAGCCGAAGCTCCGTCGACGGTGAAGCCGAAGCTCCGAAGCCCAAAGCCACCTCCAAATTCCCAGAGTCCAGGGAGGCGATTTCCTGGGACTTGGACAACATGCCGTCGAAGTCGACCCCGCCTTATGAGGCGGCTCTAAAGCTCAGAGCAGTTACCGAGGGAGGAACGAGGTGAGGCGGGCGAGGGAGTTGGAGAACCGAGGCCTGATCCGGCCCGTGGAGCCCTACTTGTGTAGGGTGTGTGGGACGTGGTTTTATAACTACGAGAAGATGACCAACCATTTTCGGATCCATGAGCGAGAGAATCGGAAGAGGGGGAACCAGATCGAGTCCGTGTGGGTTCGGTATGAGCTGAGTGCTTGGTGTTTGTGTCGGATGATTCGGATTTCGTGGAGGTTGTGGAGGAGGCCAGGTTGCGGTGCATTGAAGAGGGTTGCTGATGCGGGGTAAGACTAAGAAAGAGGATGGAAGGTGAGAGAACGCCAGCACCGATACGGCATCGTAACGATGAGAGAAGGCCGGCATCGGTTGGAACTCGCTTCGTGGAGATGGGTTTTCCCTGGGAGCCGTCGTCAAAGCCACAGTGCGACGGAGATGGGTTGTTTGTTAGGTTTTTTTGTTTGACGGATATGGTGGTTTTTTTGTTTTTTTTTAAATTTTTTGTTTTGTCTTTTTTGTAAGGGCATTTTTGTCATTTTACATGACAAAAAAATAATAAAAAAAATATGATTTGGTCGGTGGGGACCCGAGACAAGCATTTTTAAATAAAACAGGTACGGGTTACTCATTTATGAGAAATGAGGGACTCAATAGGAGAATTATGTAAAATCTAGGGACTACAGGGTAATTTGCCTTTTTAATTAAGTAAAAATAACATGATCCAAGTGTTTGTTAATACGTTTAGATGAAGCTATTAATGCAGTACTTCTGCCATAGCCATAAAATCATCATCAAGGAGCAAATATAACAACAACAAGGCGAGTTAGACAAGCCCAGTCAGTCGCATCGCCCGAGTCACCTACCGAGTTAAAGTCGGTCCCACTCACTTTCTTTGACACATACAAGTTCAAGTTCCACCAAGTAGAACGTATACTAAACTTCCAAAAATAAGTAGAACGTAGAGCTATCAACCGTATGGCATATCATACGAGCGCTAATGTACCGACGAGTCATAAATTGTATTTATAGTGCTAGTACACAAACAAACACAACGCAAAACATGAAACATACAAAGAATGCCACGTTAACAAAACCAAT